>ML108624.1:136298-152407 GCA_003697995.1 Taxidea taxus jeffersonii
GGGCTCTCTGCTCAGCAGGGAGCCTGCCTCCTCCTCTCTCTCTCTCTGCCTGCCTCTCCGCCTACTTGTGATCTCTGTCAAATAAATAAAATTTTAAAAAAAAAGACTTTCAAAGACCCATATTGACAACAGAATAAACCTCCAACTAACATGTTTTTTGTAATTTCAACTTTTAATTTTTTTTTTTAAGATTTTATTTATTTACTTGTTAGAGAGAAAGAGAGAGTGCAAGCACAGGCAGACAGAGAGGCAGGCAGAGGCAGAGGGAGAAGCAGGCTCCCCGCCAAGCAAGGAGCCCGATGTGGGACTCGATCCCAGGACGCTGGGATCATGACCCGAGCTGAAGGCAGCTGCTTAACCAACTGAGCCACCCGGGCGTCCCTGTAATTTCAACTTTTTATTTAAATTCCAATTAGTTAAAATACAGTGTAATATTAGCATCAGGTTTAAAATTAAATGATTCATCACTTACATACAATGCCTGATGTTCATCACAAGTGCACTCCTTAATCCCCACCACCCATTTAGCCCATCACTCACCTACCTCCCTTCCAGCAACCCTCAGTGTGTTCTCTCTAGTTAAGAGTCTGTTTTATGGTTTGCGTCTCTCTTTTTCCTTCCCCATCTTCATCTGTTTTCTTTCTTAAAGTCTACATATGAGTGAAATCATATGATATTTGTCTTTCTCTGACTGACTTACTTCACTTAACTTTATACCCTCTAGCTCCAACCCCATCATTCAAATGGCAAGATTTCATTCCTTTTATGGCTGAGTAATATTCCTGTGTGTGTGTGTGTGTGTGTGTGTGTGTGTGTGTGTGTGTATCATATTTTCTTTATCCATTCATCAGTCAACTAACATATTTTTAAGAGGTCAAGCAGAAATAAACGAAAGACAAAAAGATAAAAATTATTGAATGATGCCCCAACTCCTCAGCCTGATATTTAAATCTGCCCACATTCTCACATCTGGCTACAACGTTATTTTCTAATAGGATTTTCACTCCCCTCTGCTTTCTCAAGGGAACATGATGTAAAAAATAGCATGATGAATTTAAAAGTATTTTTTAAAGATTTTATTTATTTATTTATCAGATAGAGATCACAAGTAGGCAGAGAGGCAGGCAGAGAGAGAGAGAGAGACGGAAGCGGGCTCCCTGCTGAGCAGAGAGCCCGATGCGGGGCTCAATCCTAGGACCCTGGGATCATGACCCCAGCCAAAGGTAGAGGCTTTAACCCACTGAGCCACCCAGGCGCCCCTAAAAGTATTTTTAAATGGAGCAAATACTACCACATTTGGAAGTTGGGTTTTACCATTAAGTGAAATTCATTTTTAAAAAGATATCTCTTGGGGCACCCAGGTAGCTCAGTGAGTTAAGCCTCTGCCTTCGGCTCAGGTCATGATCCCAGGGTCCTGGAATCGAGTCCCGCATCAGGCTCTCTGCTCGGCAGGGAGCCTGCTTCCCCCTCTCTCTCCGCCTGCTGCTCTGCCTACTTTTGTGATCTCTCTCTCTTTGTCAAATAAATAAATAAAATCTTAAAAAAAACATTTAAAAAATAAAAAATAAAAGGTTATCTCTTCACACATAATAGATACTCAGTTGTTTATTCTTTTCTCTTTTCCATCCCTCTCATTCTTTAACTAAATTAAAATTTTCTCTACTATGTATACCTTTTGTTCATTCAGATGGCTCTGCCTGGCATACCCATTCTTCCTATTCTAGTATGGCCAAATCCTACCTACTCTTTAAGAATGAATTAAAATGACACCTCTTTTATACTTCTGTTCCCAATTCCTATTCGCCAATAATGACCTTCCTAGTGACACTCTATCTGTCCACTCTGGGGCATTTATTTCATCCTCATTGTTATAGTCTAAGAGTAATGGCAAATTCATATCTGGCTCATTTTTTAATGATGCCTCTTTCCCTAACATCTAATATGGCACCAAGCACAAGAGTACTAAATAAGTAAATACATGTTATCTGAACATAACTTATCATCAGCCAAAAAATCAGCACCATAGAAATTATTAAAAAGTCACAAGTCCAACAGTTAACATAGGGTAGTAGCAAAATTGAGGCCTGTTTTGCTGTATCCTAGGGCCTTACAACCTACATTATGCTAATTTTCATTATGAAGGTACCATAGATTTTCCCATTTTCTTACATTTGAAATATAACCTCAGCTCCTGGGGCAAAATCTAAAAAGGCTGACAGTTCCTTACTTTGGATATGTACTAATGGCATATATAGTCCAAATAGAAGCAATTAAAAATAACATGCTTGAAAAAAATACATACCAAGCTTGGACTCCCAGTCAATGACTCTTTTGGATCCGTCAGGGAACTGAAATTGTAGGGAAAACTGCCATTCCAAAATCCAGAAAGAGAGGAGAATCCAGAAAGTTATAAAATATCTGTGTTCTTGTGACAGAACTACTGGAGTATAAACTGGTGAGGACACTCAAATGATAATTTCAACGAAGTACTGGAGCCTGAGTGTAGACTAGCATTAAAGTGAGAAACTCCTAGGGGCCTCAGGCTGAAGGGAGCCCCCAGAGTCTCGTGACTTTTGTGGACCCCAATAGGTTCTTATGGTAAAAATCCAAGAAAAATTTTCCAGTAGTTGTGGCAGAGAGAGATGAGCAGTTACTGTGGACCACGCCCAAAGCATTTTGTATGAAATGCTTCTTCCTAGAGAAGAGACTTCCCTTGAACTTATCTCAGCAGAGTGGAAGGATATTAGCCCCATTTCAGCCTCCTCTAGTGTTCCTGTCTCACCCATGAGGGTAACAAAAAGCTATATACCTCATGATAAAAACCCTCAGCAAACTAGGAAGAAAGAGAACTCATTCCAACTTAATAAAAAGCAACTATAATTAACCTACAGCTAACATCATATTTAATGGTGACAAATGAGATGCTTCCTTTTAAGATCAGAAGCAAGGCAAGGATGCTACTAACACCACTTCCATTTAATATTGTATTGGAAATCCTAGCTAATGCAGTAAGGCTAAGAAAAAAAAAAGGAAGTAGAAGATATGTAGATTGGAAAGGAACAAAGATCTGTGTCTTTGTTCACAGATGATATGATTGTATATGTAGGAAATCCCAAAGAATCAACAGAAAAGCCCCTGGAACTAGAAAATTATTATTGAAAGGTTGCAGGATACAAAGTTAATATACAAAAGACAAGTGCTCTTTTATATACCAGCAATAAACAATTGGAACCTAAAATGTAAAACACAATACCATTACACTAGCACCAAAACAAAGAAAGGAAGAAAACATCTAGGTGTAAATTTAACAAAATATGACAAGATCTAATGAAGGGAAACTACAAAGTGCTATGAATGGAGCCAAATAAGATCTTAATAATAAATGCAGAGATAGTCCATGTTCATATGTAGGAAAATATATTATTAATATGTCAATTCTTTCCAACTGATATACAGGCTCAACACAATTCCAAGCAAAGTCCAATGAAGGGATCCTTGAAAAAAAATGACTATTTCTAGAACTGAGGCAAGAAATACATAAGATAAACCTAGCATCCCCAATGGTCAAGCCAGAACAGTTAAGCACCATAATAAGTAAATATAGGATATAAGACAAAGAATTTTAAAATATCCATATAAATAAATGATTCAATTAATAAATAGGGGAGAATAGATGAAGCACCAATGCAGAAAATTCCAAATAATCTATGTAGATACTTCACTATCAAAAAAGGTGGAGCACAACTTTCTGCTACTTAAGTACAGTTTGTGCAGTAGCTTCTTTCTAGAGGGGAGGAAAAATAGTTGACAATGGAGAATTCTAACAGTTACCACCTTAGCTGAGTGACTGGTTAACTTCAATAGTAGTAACTCATTTTTAGTAGTATGTACTCTTGATGTGATGAAAACAGATCATCTTCCTTCCCCAAATTCATATTACCAGTCTAATCATGAGAGAAACAGAACACTTTCAGTTGTGGAACACCTGGGGTGGCTCTGTCAGGTAAACCTCTGACTTGATTTCGGCTCAGGTCATGCTCTAAGGGTTCTGAGATGGAGCCCCTAGTCAGGCTGCATGCTGGATGTAGAGCCTGCTCAGGACGCCTGGGTGGCTCAGTTGGTTGAGTGGCTGCCTTCGGCTCGGGTCATGATCCCAGCATCCTGGGATCGAGTCCCACATCGGGCTCCTTGCTCGGCAGGGAGCCTGCTTCTCCCTCTGCCTCTGCATGCCACTCTGTCTGCCTGTGCTCGCTCGCTCTCTCTCCCTCTCTCTCTCTCTGGCACATAAATAAGTAAATAGATTAAAAAAAAAAAAGATTCTCTTTCATCCTCTCCTTCTGCCTCTGCCTTCCCCACTCACTTGCCCTTGCTGTCTCTTAAAGAAAGAAAGAAAAAAGAAAACTATCAGTTGAGAGACGTTTCACAAAGTATCTAACTAGCACTTTTCAAAGCTGTCAAAGTCATCAAGAACTAGGAAAGTCTGAGAAACTATCATAGCCAAGAGGAAAAGAGACTAGGAACCATGGGGATTAAGGAGAGTGGTTGTGTCCCAGATGAGATCCTGAAAACAAAGGAAATCTGAATGAAGTATGTACTTTAATTAATAATAATGTATCAATATTAGCTTATTAACTTTAACAAATATATCATGCTCAAGTAAGAAGTTAATAATAGGGAAACTTGGGTACTAGTTACAGGAGAAATCTCAGTATGCTTTCATAATTTCTCAATGAATCTAAAAGTGTTCTAAAATAAAAGGATTATTCAAAAGAATGGTAGGCTTAGAAATAGATAAGGTCTAGAGGGTATTATGCTTAGCGAAATAAGTCCACTGGAGAAAGACAACTATCATATGATCTCCCTGCTTTGAGGAAGTGGAGATGCAATGGGGGTGGGGGTTAACGGGGTAGGAAAAGAATAAATGAAACAATATGGGATTGGGAGGGAGACAAACCAAAAGAGACTCTTAATGTCATAAAACAAACTGAGGGGGGTGGGAGGGAGGGGTGTTGGGAGAGGGTGGTGGGGTTACATTATATGTTTAAATAAAAATTTTAAAAAAAAGAAGTCCATAATAAAATGAAGATAATATTCACATGAAAACAGCAAAGTCTTTGGGGGAGTATCTGCTTCTTTTGTGTAAAGTCCAATAAATGTTAAAAAAAAAAGCCTGGAAAAAAAATAAAAAATAAAATAAAATAAATTTTTTAAAAAAGAAATATATAAGGTTATGTCATAAACTTTGTCAAGCAGTATATTTCCTTAAGAGGGTTCTGTGGAATAATGGAACCAAAGGCCTTGCCCCAGCATCCTATCATTCCATCTAGCTTCAAGGTTGCTGCATAATAGGAGGAAAGTTCAAAACATGGAGGCCTGCCCCAAGAGTCAAGATTATCAGGTTTAAGATTCCATCTAGGCAAGATCTTTAGAGGTGTATTATCACAGGTAAAAACAGCCTGAATTTTTACCACAGTTTGTAGGGAACTGAACAATTAATCAAACAAGCTAGCGGAGAACTGCCTGTCACCATGCACTCTGCAGTGGAACCCGCAGGCCTCCATGCACCATAGACAGTGGGAGGAGGGGTGTATAGCTACCAATGAAGCACACTCTCCAGAGCCCAGATCAGATGTGGCCATCATGACATGGGGCATGAAGGCTCCTCACAGAGAAAAAAGCAACATCAGGAGCTGTTAGGAAAGGAAGCCCCACTGTTCCTTCCACTGAGACTCAGTCATTGCTATAAACCATGTGACAAGCAGTATGCTTCCCTTCTTCCCTTTCCAAATGAGACTTTTTCATTGTAATAATTGTGAGCTGACCTAAACCAACATGGTTATCCACAATTGTGAGATTCTTTTTCCTAAAGGTTGGCTTCCAAAAGTTATAGGTAAATATAACCTAAAAGTTCGCTTCCTACAAATTTGCAACACTGAAACCGAATTTTGCCACATGTGCCTTTTATTATGTGACTATACATTTTCTATAAATGCAATAAAGTTTGAGTTCCTGTTCCTTCTAGTCACTCTAATCACACCATGCATGGAAGAAGAATCATTAGAGACTAGCCGCAGTATTTGACATATAGAGTTGGATTAACTCAAAGAGCCTCTCCATGCATGTCTCATTACACACCTAGACAAAATTTCAGGCGTAGAGTGCCATTCCATAGAGAAATGGAAACAAATAGAAAGGAAAGGCTACAGAAGTCATTAGATTCTCATGCAATGGCAGAGATGAGTGTGTAACCTTTCTAGACAGTATACATATCTTGAATATCACTTATTTCACGAACGAGTAATCATTTCTAAAGTCGATTATCTTAGTAAATCCTTTGTTGGTGGTGAGATAAAGATAACTGAAGCTCTGGTCATAGCCGCAAGAGTGGGCCAAGCTTTAGCAGATGCGGTACCAACTCAAGTGTTTCAAATATTAACCACTCAACAGGATATATACACTAAAGCTGACACACACACACACACATTTGGCATTCTTCTTTAAAGTATTTTCAATCAAATTTCAGATCTGCTTTTCCTCCGTCCTTGTGCACTCTATATACAGGGAACAGATAAGTTTTGGCTTTTAATAAGTAGCTCAATCATGGAAAACCTTATAGTGATCGATGAAGAGAACTGCTCACCAGTTGGAAATTTTAGCCTTCAGTTGCTTGCAGTAAGGAGATGATATTCAAGGATTGTCTCCCATGGAGAAAAGGGTACTCCTGGCATTTTGCATTTAATAGGAAAATAAAACTACAGTCCAGATTCGGTCTTTCACCTCAAAAATCTGCAGCCAGCCAGTTGAATGACAAAGATACTACTTTTCTCAAAAAAAAAAAAAAATTAACCAATTGCCTCTAAATTCTCTGGGCATTCCTCAGTGAAAGGACAAACGAGCCCAAAAGAACACATACACATATGAAAGTACAGTTAAAAAATTACTAGAATTTGGCTGATAGCAAGACACTCAAACACTGATATCCATATATCAGTTACACAATGCCAAGCAAACAACAAACCACCTACATTGACTTATAAAATACCTTCTACAGAACAAATCATTTTAGTTTCTAGCTAACCTCTTTCCAGTCTTCACTCAAATGACACCATATCATTTAGACCTTCCCTGGTTACCATATCTAAAACTGACCATCCCAAATATTCCCTCAGCCCCTTTCTTTCATTATTTCTTCAGCTCTCTTTCTGTATATCATACTATCTATTTTACTTATCAGCATTACTTATGTCATATAAATTTTCTTGAGAGCAGGACGTCTTCTCTCTTTGGTTCACAGTTATATTCCCAGTGCCAGATCCATACCTAAAACATAGCAGTAACTGCTCAGTTGCTGAATAATTAAAATTAGCCATTTACTCTTGTGGGTGATATGACAGATCATTGTCGTGATATGTTGCCTGTTTATTTAGGTGGTAAAACTAGAAAAAAAAAGCAATAATGTTTTTTAATTGAAAAAATCAAGACCTTGAAAATCTATCTAAAGAGCAAATGATAACAGACAATAAATGAGATCTAAGCAAGTATACTCAGGTATAGAAGTACTAGTTTTCACTATAGGTCCATTACTTTTCCTACCTTATCTTGAAAGTATATATCACTACTCAAATCAAATTGGTTCACTAGTAACCTTTTATATTTAAAAAATCATTTTAATTTTTTTAAGAAAACCAAAATAAATGTCAAATGTATTGGCATTCTGTAATGTAATTTCTCCCATTATTTGGAAGTACACTATCAAAAAGCCACGAATGATTACTCATTTCGCTACTCTCTAATAAGATACAGACTGAAAGCTGAGAGTGATACAGAAAGAACAATTTCTAATAAAATAAGGAAATATAAAATGCAGTCATGACCAAAAACCTAAGTAAGCAAATACGTTCCAAAGAGAGAAATGAATAAGTTCTTCAACCCTATTTTCCAGTAACATTTTCACTGCTAGACAGAGAATTAGAAAACATAAAGCATAAACATAAATTCTTAGTATGAAATGAACATTCATCTGGATCATACAAAGTGAAGAGAAGCCAGTATAGTGTGCCTAAGAGTGTAATTATTCTAGAATTTTATGCTGGGTTTTCCACTTATTAACTGTGGGTTCTTGGGAAAGTTGCTTAACATTTTTTTTAAAGATTTTATTTATTTATTTGACAGAGAGAGAGAGAGATCACAAGTAGGCAGAGAGGCAGGCAGAGAGAGGGAAGGAAGCAGGCTCCCTGCTGAGCAAAGAGCCCAATGCGGGGCTCGATTCCAGGACCCTGGGATCATGACCTGAGCTGAAGGCTGAGGCTTAACCCACTGAGCCACCCAGGTGCCCCGCTTAACATTTTTGAGCTAGCGCCTTAGTCTGTCCCTCTGCAAATGGAGTAAAAAGGCTGGAGGTAATACTTCCCTCTCCAGGTTATCATAAAGATGAATGGTATCATTTCCAGTGAGGCTCGATATACTGTCCGCATACATTAACAGACTGTGGCTTAATTTAACCAATCTGCAACTGGACCACAAACCCCACATCAATGCATATCCTTTGCAGTCCTGAAGGCATGGGTTAATTAGGAAGCACTAGAGTTGCAATCAAAAGACTCCCATTTTTTTTATGAAATTATTTTTGAAAACTTGTTTTAAGGTTTCTATAATGTTTCAGGATATTCCATTAATAGCCTGTGGTACATTCTCAAGGGAAGGAAAAAGTTCGTTCTAAAGAAGATATAAATGAAAACACAGAATGCAATAACATATAAATTGTATAGAAAATAGATGATAAAATGTTAATACCATCAAACAGAAATAGGTACATTAAACATGGGTCAAAGTACAAACACCAAGATGAAGTACTAGAGGAAATTCATTTTCTTAAAGGTAGAGCCATATAAAGATGTCCTATAAGTTATCTGACCCTTCACACGCAATCTAGATTTCTACATCAAATTTCTTATTTGTATTTTTTCACTCTGCTTTTCAAAATTAATACTAGAAAGTATGTTTGATATTAGAATTTCATCCTAGATTTAACCCTCAGCTAAATAATCTGTTTTGCAGGTGGAAACCCAAGGCAAATGATGTAATGATGTAATATAATAATGCTTGGTCATATAAGACTGAGGTCATTAGAATGAAGTTTTCCTTTGTTTTTAAAGTTAAAAATACAGAGCCCTGTCTACACTATTCTCCAAGTAGTAAACCTATAAAATAGGGGTACTTCTGCCTCTTTGTTTTCCAGCCTTTACTTACCCAGCAAAATTTGCTGATTAGAGATTTACACCTCTCTAGCTCCAAATCCTTTACATTCCTTCTTGTCCAGAGAAAAGTGTTTCTTGTGCTAGTTATCACGTGCAAAAAGGAAAACAAGGGATTCTGAGATCAAAGGCTACTGATCACAATTCCAAAGTCACTGTCATGTTTCTCATCCCATACACCAAAGAACACTGCAAGCAAGCAGACCCAGACCCGGGGCCAAGCCATGATCACCACTGAAACAGGTTTTTAGCACCAACAATAATTCACCAAAGATCCATTACTACTGATGAACAACTAGCTCACCCCGGAAAACTCCAAAACTATACTTATGACAACAATTTCCACTAGAGGCACCTTTATTTTTAACCTATGTTTTGTTTTTTGTTAGTAGTAAGCTATTATTCCTACCATGAGTATCTTTACGAAGAGAATTTACTTGACTGAGACTTTTACTGATTCTGGGATTCTTGATAAAACTAGCTCAGAATAATGAAGGTATTTTAAAAAGAAAAATCTCAATGTCACAGCTGCACATTTAAAAGAGGTTTAATGCTCTTGGGCTTCCTTTGCCTAATTTGTTTGACATTTCAGGGCCTCTTCAGAAATGCTGAGATATATACAAACACTCAGTTTCAGAGAATGGCATTCAAATATACTGATGGACCTACCTCTCATGGAGTGAGAGCCTAGTGGGAGAGATGGAAACCAGTTAGAATCAAGGGTAGGGTTCCTCTCAGTAGATACAATAGCACTCAAGTGGATGAGAATACCATTTGAAAGTGAAGTTAAATGGACTGCCCAAACACATCTTGAAGGTGGTCTCTCACACAAAATCCCAGGAATTTTTTTTTCTACTTAAGGGTTTTTTTGAACATGTTGTTAAGCATCAGATATTTCTTTGCATTGAGTATCTTGTAGTACTTTCTTTGCCAGGAACTGTTTCACCATTCCTTATCACTTATACTCATCACAATAATATATCCCAGAAGTATTTTTTGAAATAGATACTATAAATTAGGAAGGACATTACACCACATTAATTCTAAATACATAATGTTACTGCCTAACTTAATAATATTTGGTAACCTGATTTGAGAATCATGACCATTCTAAAAAGCCATAAAAGAAATCTTTTTACTGAACCAGAAAATAAATGGAATCAGACAACATTAAATGGAGTAGTTTGAACACTGGAGGAATGGAATAGTTCTTTGCTATCGTCAGTCACCAGGTTCTTCCATCAGGAAAGACCTTAAAATTTTTCTTTTCATTCTCCTCTAGCTATCAGAGATCATTCCTTACATAATGAGATAACACTTTTTCCCTTAATAAGACCTACAGTTAATTATTGTACAATCTGCTCTTTTTTAAAAAAAATCCTATTAGAACCATTGTTTGGATTCCTGTATGATCACTAGCCTTACTAAACTCACCTGGAGATAATGGTGAAGATACTCATCAGCCTTTAGTTGCAGCCAACTAGACCATTTTTATACCCAACCAGACAGTATTTTTTATGACAACCCTTATAATAAGATTGAAAGAAAAAAGAGTCTAGAGAAAATATGAAAGAAACCAAGATTTTTTACAAATATTTGCTTATTTAGCCACCCTTTTTCATCATTGCTAATTTTAGAAGTAGGATAAAATGTGAAAGGAACCAATGATTGGAAACATTAATTCTTAAACTGAGCTAGACTGTTGAATTAAAGCTGCATGTGTATGTGTGTGTGTGTGTGTGTGTGTGTGTTCACATAAAAATGTGCAATGTGAAAAATGGAAAGCATTTCATAGTGTTGCCGGCTAGATGGATGTGCTAATAATCCAGGTCAGCACACATGCCCCTATTCAGCAGCTCTGGGCGCACTCTGATGATTAGGAATGCTATTTTGAAAGGTGGAGCAAGAGGTCTGCCCTTGCATACACAAAAGTACAGTCCTAAGCAACTAGATGATAATTACCCACTCCCATTACCATTCTTTATAAAAGAATAAGCTATTAGTTGTAGAAAAATTACATGCATGCATGGAATGTACTGGGAGAAATGACTGAGGACCATAAATATTACTAAATACTTAGACTACCCTAGTGTCATGAAATTACAAATGTATGTAATGAAAACGTAGCATCTGAAATCAACTCTTCCCACATAAAAGACACTTAAAACAGCTTCTATTTTTATGCCTTTTGGTATCTTACTACCTATTGTTGTATATAAAGCTTAAGCTCATATACCAAGTCCTCAGATCCTAAGTGACTTGGGAGGGATCAGAATGGAGAGCAGGACTGACGACATCCTATACCAGATCTCATGCCCATACTGTCCTGGTGTTTTCCTTCTTTCTTCCAACCAGTTTTTCACCTCCTGTGGTCCCTTGTTTTCTATCCCTGTGGTAGTTCTTCACCTATCACAACTCTGTATCTCAGGCAGGGAGCGTCATCTGCCAGTTATCCAGGAAATGAATAAAGGGACTCTCAATTAATATGTGTGTAGCCTAAGTGAAAAACTGCATCAATGAATTAAAATCTACCCTTGTGAAGTTGTTTTTAAAATAAATTTGAAATGAATCAATTTGGAGGGAGAAAAGAGAAAAGTCTTTTCGAGCTGTGAAGACATTCTAAAAAGTTTCCCTAAAGGTCATCATTGACAACATGGTGCACACCGTCATTATTTTCTTTTATCTTGCTCTATAGTGGTTGAGGGGACACATTTTTCTTTTCTTCTTTTAAAAACATTAAAAAGCAGTATTCCAGTTTCACAGCCAGCATCTTCACACCATTCGAAAGACATACAATCATAAGCCCAAAGAGGAAGCAGAGGGTTAGTTTTCACTTAAGTAAAGTTTAGTGAAAAGCCAACAGATCAGTGTGATTATGGCTAGATCAATGATGCATAGTTCTGAAAGGTTTTACACAAGCAGCAGTCTTAGAATGCAGCTCTAAGGAGCAGGTAGGTCAGAAAAAACATAAACGCAATGCCCAGCACATGTACCTCCCTTTGGGTCCATAAAGAATCTGACCAGATTGTCTAACGGGAAGCCATTCTGGCCACAGGGGCAGGGTTGAAGTGCTTCCATTTCCGATGACTGCATTTCAGCCTTGAGTATATCAGCTAAGGTTTTCTGCTGGTCAAAGTCACAAAAATTCCGGTCGATATCTTTTATGAGGAATGACAAACGTAAAAAGATAAACTCGACTGTGTCAGATAAACTATATGGGCTTTTACTAGATCCCAAGCAAAGATTTAACAATGTGTAGTCAATTTCAAAGTCTTCTGCTAATTCAAGGAAACAAAAGACTCTCACTGAAAAGATTTCAACCAGGCTGGAGACTATTATGTTCAGGCTATGGAAACCTTGAGAGCTGTCCTTTTTGGATAGGAACTGTTACAGAGAACTTTTTTTCTTTTTTTGAAACTTTCTTGTGACTGATCAGATAAATGGGAACCACGTCAAAGTTTTTCTTCGGAAGAGATCAATTTTGAATAATCTATCTGTGGCAGAATGCTTTTGGAGTTCTACTGCCTCAACTTTTCAAAAGCCCCCACAGGGAGTTGTTTTTGACGTAAAAACAATACATTTCACGAGTAACCATCCTCAGTCTCTCCTCTAAACCATAGATTCATTTTTCACTTTTACCTATGTGTGTTCTCAACTATCTCTAGATTATCTCTAAAAACAGGGATGGGGGATTTCATCTGGCAGAAAGTTGAAGAGCCTACTTACTTTTTTGAGCTTTAAAAAATTACAAACTCCCTACCCCCATTAGCATAAGCATGTGAGGTTCCTATCCCAACATGTTTTTTAATCTGTAGGGCTTTACTAGGAATGTTTTCCTCTTTTTCTTCTTCTCCTTCCTCTCCTATTTTTCTCTCCGTCTCCCTTCTTCTTCCAATTCTGAATGTGGAAGTCCAATATTTGTCATATTAAATTGTAACTATCATTTTATTCTATTTCACAACCTCATTTTAAATAATCTCCATCGGGAAGTCACACACAGACACCAAAGAGATCACAAAAGGGCCTGCAGTACGTGCTGCATGGATTCTAATCACAGTTCTGTCACCACCTGCCAGGTGACCCTGGTATAGCCACAGCTGATAGTGTCTAAAATGTCACAAAATTATCTCATTCACTAGCATGCACAGCAGAAAAAAAAAATAAAATCTCTATTTGGTACTTCAAAGCAACAAATTCTAGTCCAATGTTTTCATTCACTATAACCTTAAAAATGTCAGTATTTATAAACAATTACCTTTATATGCTTTGGCATGCACTATTTGGTACTGCATTATTATAGTCAAATAAATTGTACCTAGGTACCCCCAAGTGTCAGAGTAAATGGCAAGGTCCTTGGATGTCAGTACTCCAGATAATAGTGAAATAAAAGTGACTTCTAAACAGATGTCCTTAGTAATGAAGAAAAAGGAGTATATAATACATAACCAAAATAGTGTTTAAAATCAATGTTGTTCACATTTTTCCAAGCTTCAGTAGCTTTTAAAGAAATATTTCAGAGGCTGTATATCCCATAGAAAGCATCAAATCAAAAGGATTGACCATTAAGTTTAGCAGCATGATTCATTTTATCAACTTCCCGCAGCCTTCTAATACTCCTTTTCAAAAATTGTGCAAACTGTGTGAGACTGTGCGTGTATTAAATTACACCACTATGTCCTTAAAGGAAGTATTTTCTATAATTCAGGCAGGGAAGGATCTTTGCTCAACTATGACAGGTTCACAACCAGCTGATCTGGAATTTCTGGTTGGTGCTCCACACAAGCCAGTCAAACCCCTGGCGACGAAAACAATTATTCTAAGGAGTTTTACTGGTCCAAAATAGTCTTGGTCCAAAATAGTATGAAATCTTAGAGAAGACTGACCTTCTCTAAGGTAGCTGTTTATGTTGCTTCCTCCAGTAAGATAATTCCAGTTATAGAATCTCACAAAAAATGATTTACAGTTAAAATAATTTGTGGCTAAAATTTTTTAAATTTAATTCTAGTTCCATGAATTTAATTGAATTATCAGTCAATGATACATGTTCTCTTTCTGGGTAAAGTAGGTCTACACGGGAGCTGTCCGACTATTGTCAATAATATAGGTACATGCAATGGTTCAGAAGACAATCAGCTTAAGACTTCTTGCAAAATATCTTTCATTGTTTTCTTTATGCTCATACATATTGCTACACCTCTTCCAAAGATTTTGCTTTCATCTGAGAAATTTATTTAACTATAATATATCTCTTTCCCCAATAAAATAAACTGTAAATCCTAAGGATGTCCTTTCATCATGATTCCTTCTAATGTTGAGGTCTAGAAAATTCCACATCTGCAAAAACAGTGATAAATCCAAAGAATTTTAGAAAAAATTGTGTATTGTACTAATGTAGACAAATAAATTGCCTAAACAATGATTCATAAAACCAGAAATAAAATAAAACAAATTGCTTTTTCAAACAGATACTGAAGTCAGGAAACAATTCATGCTTAGACCTGAAATATTAGTCACAGCACTGTGATGACCTCTCACCTTCAGTGATAAAATACACAGGTCAGAATTGACAATACATACTCATGGCTGATCATGGCTGCTAGTTATTGATCAAAGGAGAAAAAAAGTACTTTGCAGGAAAAACATTGCTCTGAATTACAAACATCCATTCTCTCGAGACTCAGCAACTCTCTGGGCTTCTCCCTTTGGAACTGGAAGCAAGAAGTGAGTTCAGCCAGTATTTAATATCAAGTGAATGTGGTGTTTAATCAATAGTCTTCTGCTTTGTTCCTCGATGTGGAAAGCAGTGTCTATTCATTCAGCAAAGGTTAATGCCAAGGGTCAAGTGATTTCACACTCTCGGTAGGATCCACAACATTGCAGTAGTTCAGATGCCCTAGACAATGATGACTCAGTTGGACTGATTTATTGCCACTTGAAGGCCCTGCTTAATACTAAAGTGCTCTCTTATGATAATACCTCAGAAATAGCACTGATAAAAGAGGAGGCAATAATTACCTACATTTTGAGGTAATGTCTTCATTTCTAACATCCTATAAAGATGTAAGGTCCATTTTAAATGATCTGCTTCTGGTATTAGCAAGCCATTTAAAAGGGATCTTATCAGCATCTTCTCTTTATGAAATACACCACAGAAGAAATTCAGTAACCCTATGATACAAAGGTAAATTATAAGTAATACATGATTTAACATATGTTTTAGGTAATCCTTTTAAAATATATACTTATTGTCATATTTTTCCTATTAGATAAGAAGAAAGAAAAAATATTTGCTGATGGGAGGAAAAATATAACTGAATATAGTTAATTCCATTAAGCAAGGGAGACAGAGTTTGCAATTTGATTTCCTTCTTTTTGAGCAATTCTACCACATGACAGGCAGGCTAAAAAGACCTGCCTGTATGTTCTTTCTAAATGTGGTTCACTTAAAACAGCATTAGTTGAGGTCACTGTTTTAAACCAGAACACATTTAACTATGTCAGGGGTCCAATCTTTAACATGTTAGCATCCATGATTATTATTCAGCAATGTCTCATTCCAGATGTGTTTTATATAATGAAAGAAGTTCAAATGTCACCAGGAAAACAGTGTGAGGAGAATTAATTGGAAAGCTTATCATAGGAAAGTGATTTAGAACCAGCTTTCACTAATATATCTCTGGATGATGAATATACCAATCAATTAGTAAAATAAAATAAATTCCGTAAAATTATCTAAAGACATCCTATCATTACAAGTGGAAGAACATTTGAAATAGTTTATTATATCCCATTCCAGATGATTAGTATGTAAAGCACTCTAATATAAATGTTCTGTCTTCTACTCCATTTTTTTTT
>ML108625.1:0-41704 GCA_003697995.1 Taxidea taxus jeffersonii
CAGAATGAGGAGCCTGGGCTGTGCCAAGGAGGAGCGCTCTGGCTAGAGTGTGGAACAGGGATCAGAAGGGATGAGACTCAAAGCAGATTCACGGTCCAGGCTTCTAGAGTCTTCCAGGACTTCCAGGAGAGGTAACTGGGGTCTGAACTCCAAGGAGATCCTTCCCCCTCTCATAGACCAGGAAGCCAAGGCCCAAGAGTAAGGTCACTGACTCAAGGGCACATAGCTGGGGGCACAGGCAAAGCCTTCCCACTCTCTAGGTCACACGAAGGAGTCCTTAGAGCCTTGGGCTGGAGGCACAAATCAACAATGCCCTTCTTTGGTGACAGTGGGGCAGGGTGTTTGGGCAAAGTGTGCCTGAGGCGAGGTGCCCAAAGCAACCTGCTCTTCAGATTGGTGAGCAGACACTGGGTCACAGCTGGAGACTGGGCTAGCCGTGAGCCTGTGGGGAGAGGCCTTGGGCTGGGGTCTGCATCGGGGGCTGACAATACCCCACACATGGGACTCATTTAGGCGGCTTCCCTGGCCAGGGCTACACATAAGCCAGTGATGGGTTCGGGTCACTCCATATCACATGGTTTGGAAGGTATCTACTTCTCCTGCCTGTGGCTTCCTTGGGGCCTCAAATCCCTTAACCCAGCAGGGCCTGCCCGACTTAGGCCCCTGGTGCCATCCTCTGGCCTCAAATCCCTGCCAGCCATTGTGCCTGGAACCCATCACTATTGCTTGATTCCTTGTGCCTTAAAGGCATCCCAGCCTCCGCTACGGCAATCCTAGAAACCCCTTCCTATGTCTTTCTCTCACCCAGCCATTCTCCACTGCCCAATTCCAATTCAGCTTCCCCAAATATAGTCCCACTTGATGCAAAACCCTCATGTGGCTTTTGGCTGTCCTCAACTTCATGTTCTCCCTCCTCAGCACAGCCTTTTAGGCCTTCGGTGGCTTGGAAATTTCAAACACACAGCTTGCACATAGTGGCACATACTAGGTACTCAAAAAGATTCATTTCCTGCTTCGTCACTTAGAGACCCAGAGATGGGCAGGTGGGTATTTGTGCAAGACTAGGCTGTTCACTGCTGCATTCCCAGCACCTGGCATTGGGCCTGGCACACAGTGGGTGCTCTTTAAGGGCTTTGCTGACTGAGCGAAGCTGAAACCAGCAATGCTCTGGCCACCCTAAATGGACCCCATCAGAAGAAGTCAGTGAGAGTTTGGGGGGACAGGCATTGTTCTCCCTTCTCAGAAGCTAGGGCCAGAGTCACCTCCTCACTTCTGTTTGGCTCTCCTGGGCTTAGGGACAAGGGCGACAGGGTGACAGAAGTCCTTGGGGAACAGTGCGTCTAACCTCTCCATTCTATAGAGAGGGAAACCGAGGACAGGGGAGGGGTGGGGCAAGTCTGAGCAAGCGAGGGTGGAGCATGTGGATCCTGGAACCCAAACTTGTCAGTCTGGGCTGGTGATATCCTTATTAGCTTCACTTCCTTTAAACAGCTGGGGAAACTGAGGCCAAGAGAGGGACGGGGGCCTTCCCAAGGTCACTCATGGAGTCAAGGGGTAGAGTCTGGATTGGCTCCTCCTGGCACTCTCATCCTCACCACTATCATTACTGGTTGTTATTTCTGTTTCACAGGGGCTGGGAGAGGGGCCTGGCCTTTCCCCGCCCCGCAGCGGCTTCTGGGCGCCCCCTAGCCCCCTGCAAGCGAGCCGGCAGGGTAAGCAGGGACTCCCTCTGCTCTCCTGCCCTCCTCCCACACCGCGCAGGCGCCCCGCTTGCTCACCCGGGCCCTGGGCCACGACGCGCACCAGGCGCTGCACCGACTCCAGCAGCTGCCGCTGCTGCCGCTGCAGGAGACTGGAGTTGCCGCTGGCGGCGCGCAGGCTGCGCTCCAGGCCGGCGAGGGCGCCGCTCTGGCGGCCCAGCAGACGCCGCAGCCGCTCCTTCTCGCCACGGAGGGAAGCCAGCTCCGCCTGCTGCTGCGTCTCCAGGGCCTGCACCCGCGTCTCCAGCGCGCTGCGGGGTGGGGGCGCACGCGAGTCATCCCGCGGGTCCCCCCACAGGGCTACATTCGCGCGCTTGCCTCTGGAGCTTGGGGGGCACTCCGAGGGACAGATCCGCACGGAGGCCCAGAGAGGCAGAGCGTGCTGCCCTGGGTTACACAGCGCACGGGATGGCGGGAAAGACGTGCCCACCGGTGGCAGAGAGTGAGGAGGGGAGGAAAGACAGACCCCTCCCTGGAAGAAGATAGATTGGGGTCCATAGAAGAAAGAGGTGCGGGTGGGAGGACATGCCAGTAATCTGGGCAGTGGTTACCAGATCCCCAGTATGCCTGCCCTTGGAGCCAGCAGTCTGCTCTCAGGAGATAAACTCCAGGGAGCAGGCGCGAGAGTGCCCCTTGGGGGATTAGTTATACTAGAGAAAAACGAAACAGCCTGATGTCCAACAGCCAGAGCTGGCTGAGTCTGTTTGCTTTCCGTGTCCCTGGAAATCTTCTGGAGGCGCGAAGAGGAAGGAGGCAGAGCCATCTGCACGGAACTGGAAAGGCGCCCAGGGCGCGGAGGGAACTGCGCCAGCACATCAGTGCCTCTAGTGCAGTCCCACGTGTGGGAAGACAAAACAAGAGAAAGAAAAAAGGTCTACACGGAAATGGAGAGGGAAACCGGGGAACTGATAGGAAAAGGCATGGAAAGAAACGTGGACAGACACAGCGGTGCCTGAACGCATAGAAAAAGTGAATAACCCCTTGGACCCAAGACATATCCCCAAAGAGGATGCGAGAGGGGGTTCTGGAGGAGAGTGATGGAGAGGGAGGAAGACAGAGGGAACCCACTTTCCCTTTCATTTTATAGGTCCTTATGGTCTGGTGATATAATAAACATGGAGCATATTTGTCATGAGTTTTTTAAAAAAGTTTTAGAAAAAGCAAAACAAGCTTTTGACTCAAGTCTTCCACTTTTGGCATTTTATCTTGGTTTGTTCCTGTGTGTGTGCGAGGAGGTATGGGGACATAATTAGGGGCTTGGTGTTGAACAGGAGTAAGAGATAGGAAACAACCTTAATTCCCAAAATTGGGGACTGGGGATATAAGCATGGGCACAGCCATAGGGTGGAACATGATACAGTTAGAAAAAAAAAATGGACAAGTGTGTCATGCAATTATAGAACAGTTTTCAGGATACTTGGAAAAAAGAAGTGCAGAGTGGTACGTTCCATTTGGGTTTAAGAAGGGCAACCAAAGGACTATGCACATGTATTTGTTTACATATTCATAGGAAACCCTCAAATGTCAGCTAGTAGAATGTCTGCTGTGAGATAGGGATTTTTGTTTATGTGTTCACTTTGTCTAGAACAATGTCTCACATGTGGTAAGAGCTCAAAAAAGTGATTGTTGTTTGAATGAATGGAAGAGGACAAGACACTAGGAAGAGGGGCACTTGCCTCTGGGGCTTTGGGGGCACTCCACGGAACAGATCCGCACGGAGGCCCAGAGAGGCAGAGCGTGCTGCCCTGGGTTACACAGTGGACGGGCCAAGGTGTGGCAGGTGTGCGGGCAGTGGATAGAATGGGAGGGAGACATACTCCTATTTATGAGGTTATGCTGACCCATTCTCCAGACAAGAACAGCGAGTCTAGTCAGGGCACAAGGAATTTCCCCTGAGCCCTGAATTCTGCCGCAGGAAGAGAAAAAGTTGGGGGCACACTCGGGTTCTAGAATTTTAGCTCTCTCCATAGACCAAGTGCTTATTGATGACATCGTCTGTTTTCTGTGACTTCTAGGCACCTGGTGACAATTCAGACTGTCCCAGTCCCTGCTCTCCCCCACCTCGGGGTGGGGGCACAAGAATAAGGAAGTGGACAAACTATCATTAGCTTAACACAGATCAGAGGGAGCTGGGCGGGCCTGATGGCCTTATCTTGACCCAGCACGTGAGGGACAAGGACATTTCCCCTTGCACACGGGCCGGTGGCTGCTTCAGAGCGTGGGTTTTGCTTCCCCTAACACCTTGACCTTGACAGTTTTTCTCCACTCAGCTCGAAACCAAGATGAAATCAGCCTCAGAAGTCCATTTCTCTGCCTTATCTGTACCCCATGACTTTTTTATTCTTTGTAATTTGCAGGGTGTTCCCCTCAAGTGTATTTGCTTACAAATGCTGAGACTCTCTCTTCTCTGCCTTTGTAGGCGAGAGGCCGGCAATGTGGTTGCTTCTGGGAAAGGCAACCAGTGGATAAGATCAGATTTACTTATTTACAAGCAAGTAAATCAAATAAAAATTTACAGGGTGAATTGCACAGCATGTAAACTGTAGCTCAATAAAACTTAAAAGTTTATAAAAGAAGGAAAAGAGAAAAAAAAAAGAACGGAGAAAGAATCAGGGTGTTCCGAACCCCCGGGGAAATGTCTGTCTCCTGTCTCCACCCAGGGGCGCCTGTCTGGCCCCTAGCCCCGCCCCAGGGCCCACCTTCATTCCCACCTTGACTCTGGACTCTAGCCCTGGTTTCAGTCCTTACCCCAGCTCTGGCTCCAGCCTGAGACCCCCCTGCAAATGGTCCTTCACTTCAGTCCTAACCCGGGTCCCCAGCTCTGACCCCAGCCCTGGGCCCAGGCACTAGCCCCCAGTCCAGTTTCCAGCCTTGGCCCCAGCCTCAGCCCAGCCCTGGCTCTGGTGGCCCCCCACCCCATCCCGAGTCCCAGCCGACTTGGGTCCCAGGCTGGCCCTCGCCCGCAGCTCTGGCCTGGTGCCAGGGCACTAGCGCCCACCTGTTGCGGCCGTGCAGCCTGTGGAGCTCGTGGCCCTGCAAGAGTAGCTGTTTCTCCAGCTTGTTAGTGGACAGTGAGGTCTCCAGCAGCTGGATCTCCATTCGGGATGTCTGGTTCAGGACCTGTCCCAGCAAACAGGAAGGGGAAGAGGGCGACGACGCAGACCCTGCAGGAGCCCCGATTGGCAGCCGCCCCCCTCTCTTTGGGCTCTGCCATTCCAGCAAGGTGCTGATCTATTTCCCTCCTCCCAGCTGTCAGATCCTATAGTCGTTCATTCATTTATCCCTTCCTTTCTTCACTCACTCATAGGCCCTTGATGAGTTTATGGTCTGTTTCTTGACAGCAGTTCCATTTTTCCTGCTGCTCAGGCCCCAGGAGGAGTCCCCCTTGACCACCCCCCTCCTGCCCCATCTGATTTTGTCAGATCCAGCTTCCATTCCCCTCCCACGGCCCATACCCTGCTCTTGGCCTCTGTCATCTCTTGCCCTGTGTCCTGTGCCACCCTCCTCAAGGGCTCCCTGTCCCCACCCTTGTCCCCTATACTCCTTCCTCTGCTGAGCAGCCCCAGGCATCCTTTTAAAATGTGGCCCGTCTGCTCAGAATCTTCCTGTGGCTCCCACAGCACGAAGTGGAAAAGTCCCAGTCCTCGCCATGGCCTGCAACATCCTGCGATGTCCTCTGCCCCAGTGGCTCTGTGAACCCTTGCCCACCCTCTCCCCCTGGTTGCTCCAGCCACGCTGACCTCTTCGATGTTCCTGGAGCTTGCCAGCATGGTCCTGCTGCTGGACCTTTGCACATACTGTTCTCCCTGTTCCCCAAAAGCCCTCCTGGTGAGCCTGGCTCTGATCTTGCCTTCTTGGCAGTGCCTTCCTGGCCTCCCTGCCTAAACTTGCAGGCCATCCCTTTACCACTCCTAGCACACACTCCCTCCCTTCTGTCCATGCTGGTTTCTCCTGAGACTCTCACCTTCTTACATAGACGGGGTGTTTATCATGTTCATTCTCCTGGGGTCATTAGAAAGGAAGATGCTCGAGGGTAGGGATGCATGCCTGTTTCATTTACTGCTCTAAACTAGAACCAGGCACCTCCCACTGTGCCTGGCACACAGTAGGGTTTCAACAGACATGTGCCTATTTGTCATTCAGTCTTTTCGTCCATTCCTTTACTCACCTTCCTCTTTATATGTTTGTTCCCTCCCTCCCCTTCTGTCGCTCCCACTGCCTCCCATCTCAGAGCTGCTGGCCCCATGAGGTTGAATGAATTCTTCATGATCCGTCTTTCCCTGGAACTCTCGGAGCCCCCAGAGTGCTGCTACCTGTCTTACGCCAGTGCCCAGCAGAGATGCCAAATCGCTGGAGTCACAGAGGCAGAAGACCCAAGCCCAGGGCCTGCCCCCAGGGGCATGGCCTGGGGGTCAGAGTGGTCCGTGATCAGGGTCATTGGGGAAGGGCCCCAGGGTGCTACAGGCCCAGAGGAGGCCCAGACTTCATCCAGGGACAGAGGTCAAGCCCAGATGGTCCAGGCTATAAGTCAGCTAGGCTGGCCACAGCCCTTCCCTCCACCCCCCAATGCCACAGACTTGGCCTCCGTACCTGAGACTCCACGTCGGTCAGCTTGCGGGTCTGGGCAGTGGTCTGGTTCAAGAGGCTGGTGCCTAGCTCCAGCATGGTGGCCGTCTGGTTCTGGACCATGTGCTGTTGGACCTGGGCCAGCTCTGACCTCAAGTTCATCTGGATGTACCTTTCTAGCTGTGGGGAGAGCATGGGCTGGGGTCATGTGTAGGGGCTGGAGGAAGGCTCCCGTCCCTTCCTGTGCCTTCATGAAGGACAAACAGCAATGAGCACAGGCCTTCCTGTCAGGCCAGGCCACCATTACGTCTCACCTGGACTATTCCAGTAGCTTCCTCCCTGGCTTCTCTGCCTCCATCCTTGTCCTAACCACAATCCATCCTCTACTCAGCAGCCAGAGGGATCTTGTTAAACTTAAGTCAAATCAAATTGCTCCTCTGCTAGAAAGAAACCCTCCCAGGATTCCTATCTTAGAGGAAAAGCCAAATTCTTCCCTCCATGACCTGGCCTTCTGCTCCCACTCTGATTTCTTCTCCCAGTCCTCTCCCACACTCTGCTCCAGATGCACTGGTGTCTGCCATATCCCTCCAACACAGCAAGCATATACCTACCTCAGGGCCTTTGCACATGCTGTTCCCTCTGCCTGGAAACTCCCTCCTTCCCACCTCCATTTCACTCTCTCATGTCATTTCAGGTCTTTTCCTACCACTTCTCACTCCTCGAGTTTATATTACACATTTATTGTCCATTTTACCACTGAAATGTCAATTCCATGAAGACAGAGACTGGGTCTTACCCCTTTATCTCTGTATCTAGCATAATGCTTAGTGCTCAGTGGATGCTCAATACATACGTGTTCAATGAATTTATGGAAAAGGGGAAGCAGCAAAGGTCGGAGAATAGCCCCCAGTGTCATGCCCATTATAAGAGTTTGCAGGTCTATCTACCCAGCTGGACTTTCTATTTTCCAGCCCCCTCCATCTGCCAAACAGACTGAACCGGACAGTCTCCAAGGGTTCTCTCAGCTCGGATGTTCTGGGATCCCACGAGCTAACATTCATATCTTTGACAGGGCTGCTCTCTTTCCCAAGGGCAGTTGAAACTTGTCTGGCATGAGACCAGGATCAAGTTGCAAAGGTGAACAGAGTGTTCTCAGGGATCTGTGCCCACAGGCAGAGAGCCGGTGCCCCTCCTCCACTCTGCACACACACTGGCCTCCAGCCATCACATACACCCCCGCCCCCCCCCAGCCCTGGCTCCTTCCCTTGCCCTCTTGCTCAGTATTCCTGGAGGTCTGACAGACAAGGCAGCTCCCAGGGTCCCTGGGAGACCGGCGCTCCCCAGGGAGAGGTGGTGACCTTGGCTGGGGGGGGAGGGTGGAGGGGTAGGCTCTGGCTGTTTCCTCCTTGGTCTCTTCTCCCCTTTGCCATCCTTTTTTTTTTTTTTTCCCTTTTAGAAGATTTATTTATTTTAGAGAGAGAGAGAACACGAGCGGGTGGGGCAGAGGCATAGGGAGAGAGAATCTCAAGTGGAGATTCTGTGCTCAGTGCAGAGCCTGACATGGGGCTTAAAGTGGGGTTCCATCTCAGAACCCTGACATCACGATCTGAGCCGAAACCAACAGTCAGAGTTTAATGGATTGCGCTACCTGGGCACCCCTCCTTTCTTCTGTCTTAACAGTCTGCTCTCATCCCTTCCTCCTACCCCTGCTTTTGAAGGAGGGCATTCCCTTGCAGTGCAACGTCAGATCCTGGAGGGGGTGCATGTGGGTCATGCCATATTGACTACAGCGGTGGTTCTCGAAGTGGGTACCATGCCGCAGCGTCCTGGGGAGCTTGTTAAAAATGTAGATTTCTATCTCCCACAGAAATTCTGGGATGGTGCCCAGCCATGCAGGTGAATCTGATGCTCGCTCAAGGGTGAGAACTCCCAGGGAGGAAGTCACAAAAGGGATGGAGGACTAGGGGGACTGGCTCATTGGAGCTTCTCAAGTCTGTCATGTGGGCCCCTTCAGTCCTCCCCTGCACCATCAGCTCCCTGCCCCGCTGTCCCAGCCACTCCCATTTCAGAACAAGTTCTTGACCCCACAGTCCCTCCAGCTGTGCTGCAATTTCCTTGGTCCCCTCAAGGGCAAAATGTCTTCAAGTTGCCTCCAGTTTCTCACCTGTATCCCCACCTTCACCTCTAAAAACATTGACAGTATTATTTGGTGCACGGCACACATACAAAGAAGCATAAGGAACGATATAATGAGGTCTGTGTATTTACCCCGTTCAAGAAAAAAGTATAACCCATACTGGAATGCTTGGGCAACTCAGTGGGTTGAGCATCTGACTTGACTTTTGGTTTCAGCTCAGGATGTGATCTTGGGTCGTGAGACACACCCAACCCCTGCATCAGGCTCTGCACTCAGCAGGAAGTTTGCTTCTCTCCCTCTCCCTGCTCACTCTCTCAAATCAATCAATCAATCAATACATATATATATATATATGTGTGTGTATATATATATATCCCATACAGTTGAATCCTGTGTCCAGCGTGCCTCCCCAGCCCTTGGGACCCCTTCTCCCCTTAACTTGCCTCATCGTCTTCTCCTAAACAACGGAGGCCCAGGGACCCTTCCATGTCCTCTTACTCGTCCCTTCAGCAGCACTCAGGGCAGATGGCCACTCCCAAGTCCTGGAAGCACTTCCCAGATGCTCCTTCTCCTATTTGTCCTCCTACCCATGGTCACCCCCTCTCTGCCTCCTCTTTTACCAGGCTTCTACATGTCAGGGGACTCTTGGCCCAGTTCTGTGCCCTTGTCTCTCTGTAGGTTTTCTCCCCAGGTCAGAGGTCCTTAGTGGGGACCACAGGGTCTGCAGAGAGAACTCAGGGGGCCCATGACCTTGGGTGAGAAAAACTCTTTTGTTTGCTAACCTGGCATTGCCTTTCATTATGAGTGTAGGCCACAAACCATAGCACTATTAGCAGATCCTGCAACTTCATTACCAATAGAAATCACCAATATTTCCATACCATAGTGCAAGTGTTATAGCACCTTTTTAAAAAAAGGCTTTTATTTATTTATTTGAGAGGAGGGGCGAGAGCATGAGTGGTGGTGGGGGGGCCAGAGGGAGAGGAAGAAGCAGGCTCTCCACTAAGCAGGGAGCCCGAGGAGGGGCTTCATCCGAGATCATGACCTGAGCTGAAGGCAGATGCTTAACTGACTGAGCCACCCAGGTGCCCCTGTTACAGCATCTTAAATACTGGTTTTACTCATCGTGACCTGAGAATGATGGACCTTCTCAAACCTGCCCCTGGACAGCTTTCCCACTAGAGTGCAGAC
The DNA here is from genome assembly GCA_003697995.1 of Taxidea taxus jeffersonii. Classification (NCBI taxonomy): domain Eukaryota; kingdom Metazoa; phylum Chordata; class Mammalia; order Carnivora; family Mustelidae; genus Taxidea; species Taxidea taxus. Next base: position 9,655 of record ML108625.1, read on the forward strand.
TTACTATTTGCTGTTTTGATGACAGTGACAACATCGTTGGGTGGCTTAGGTTTTTATTTTACGCATTTAAAAGCGTTGCTCTGAAAACTGATCTACTAGCTTCACCCAGGACCAGATGCCAAAGTGTTTGGGGCCCCAAATGCATCAGGACCCCCGCTGCAGGTGCTCCTGTTGGTCCTACGACTGTCAAGTGCTGACGGTGCCACCTCTGCCTCCCACCGCCCTTCTCCCCTCCACATGCCACCAACCTGACATCCTCACGTGGGCTTCCAACAAGCATCTCAGGCAAAAATATCCGACATGGACCCCTTGGTTCCTCAGCGCCCACTGCCCTGTCTCTGCATCCCCATCAACTCTCCCTCACTCCCCCCATCTTTCCCATCTCAGCAACTGGCCCCAAACTGAGACCTTATCCTTATGCTTTTCCTTTTCTCATCTGCTGTGCTCCATCCCTTAGGGAGTTCCGGCCACTATGACCCCAATGCCAGTTTCGAATCTGCTCTCTTCCCTGGGCCCTGGGCCAGGCTACTGCTGTCCCTGGGGTTGGCTTCAGGTGTGCTCGCCACCATGCCTCTGTCAGCTCCCTGGGATTGCTAATGTGTGGCTGCCGGGGCGCCCAGGGGGGACAGGGGAGGCAGAGCTATAAGGAGACTGCTCTCACCCATTCCCAGGAGTCATAGACCTCCTGGAGCCTGGCTCAAAATGCAGAAAATGCAGACTCCCAGGCCCTAAGCAGACAAATAGCAAGTGCGTTCAGGAGATGAGACTTTCTCACGCATCTCCCCCAAGCCTCTCATTTGCAGAAGGACAAACTGAGGCCTAGAAGACTTACCCAAGGTCACTGCCTGGTGGGCTAGTTTCCCCAACTCCTTGCCCAGGGCTTTTTTCTGGTCTGCAGAGCTGGGTTGGGGACTCAGGGTAGCTTAGGGGTCATCTTAAGTGACAGGAGCTCCATAAGTACCCTCATTGGTTCCCCATTTGTCCTGTGGCTGTGAGTGGCTGGGTGGGACCCAGGCCACCCACAGCTGGGGCCCATCACCCAATTTGCCACACCCGCCCACCAGCATGGGTCCTGGGATGGGTAATTTGGGCCAGATGGGCCCATTTTGGCCATGCTGGGCTCTGATGAGTAATGCTGGCCTGCATGGTGGGGATTGGGTCTGGTCCAGGGTTCAGGCACAGGCTGGAAGGATGGGGGAAGGGTCCTAATGAAGGAGCCAGCCCAGGATGAGATCTGCCAAAGTCCCCTCCCCACCCCCATCCCCAGCCTTAGGATTGGACCTGCCCCTTCCCTGTCACCGTCATGCTGGCAGATTCTCAGGGTTGAGATGGAGGACAGGGGCCTTGACCTGTGATGATGACAGGTCCCTGTCCTCCATCTCTCCAGCCTACAAAGAGGCTGATCTCTGGCCTTGGGGCTACCAACCCAACCCCTTTGCCACGGATTTTAGTTTGGCTCTATGACATTCCAACTGTGGGCCTCTAGTAATTGAGGGCTACAATTCTCTGAGCCTCACTTTATTGATCTGTGACACGGGGACAGGAGCCCTTGCTCCTTGTTGGGTAGTGGGCAGCTGAAAAGGGCCTTGAAGGAAAGGAAAAGAGTTTAGACTCCAGGGGCTGGGTAAGGAAGGAAGGTATTCTGGACAGACTACAGATGGGCATCCCCTCAAGCCTGCTTTTCTCCCACGTTATTTGTACCAAAAAAGTCTATAGAGAATGGAGAAGCAACCATCTATGGATAAGTAACCATCCTTGACTCCATCCAAGGAGCTAGCGATGTGCGTGAACAAGAAGGATGAACTACACAGAGTGAAGTAAGCCAGACTCAAAAGCCTATATACTGTAGGACTCCATTGATGTGACTTCTGGAAAAGTTGGAATCCATGGTGTTGCCAGGGATGGGAGTCTGGGGTTGGGAATTGACTGCAAAGGGTCATAGAACTTTCTGGGGTGTTGGCAGTGTTCTGTGTCATGATTGCGGTTGTGGTTGCATGTCTGTATACATTCGTCATACTCATGAAACCATATGTTAGACGGGTGTGCCTCACCTTGTGACTACACCTTGGTAAAAAACAAACCCACTGAAACAAGATTCTAGAAAATGTCCCATATGAAATTACGTATTACAACAATAAATACAGTTTCTCAAACTAATCCCTCTGAGTGCCATTTATGTATTCACTAAGGAATTTCTTGAGCACCTATTGTGTGCTCGGCCCTGTGCTAGGGACTAGGAAATCAGGAATGACCAATACTGGCAACAAAATTCTGATTCCAGCCCACAGTCCCTAAGTCATCAGTTAAATTCTAATAGTGACCAGTGTGCTGAAGGAGATGAGACAGGGCGGTGAGTGGAGTCAGGGGGGAGTTCGGTCGGAGTGGCAGGAAACCCCTGGAGCTGAGAGGCTTGCCCGCTGTGCCAGATTCAGGAGGAAGGGGGTTCTAGATGGAGGGAAAGGCAAAGGCATAAGCCCTGAGGTGTGAGTGCATCTGGTGTGTTTTGAGAATCAGAAAGAGGGTCAATGATGGTGACCTGCCCTGCCTGTCTCTTCCTTGGAAAACTGTGCCTGAGGTTCATATTTGGGGAAAGCATTTTGTCGATGACAGATAAAATCCAATGAGGAAAGAGTAGTTAGTTCTTTGTATCTGATGACCCTGGGTTTAAATCAAAGCCCTCAACTTAGAGGTGGTGTGACCTTGGGCAGGTACCTCAATCTGGCTGGGCCTCTTCTCTAGAATGAGGGTAATCATGGCTCCTATCTCTGGGTTGTGGGGAGGAGGAGGATTCCTGACATGACCTATCTAAAGGGCCTGAGGTGTGGTTACATAACCAGCACAGGACAAATTCCAGTATGGCTGTGTCATGGATGACCAGCCAGCTGTTAAAAAGAAGGAGGCTGACCTTCATCGGAGGCTGGTCTAAAAAGAGGTCCCAGTTATACTCTTGAGTGAAATGAGCAAGATGCAGAACATTCCCCACAGTGGGCCTTCTAATCTCTAACTGAACCGAGCTCCGCCCACGGCGAGGACTACGGGCCACAGATTGCTACCATGGTTGTACCGATGCCCATGACTTTGTCACCGGGAGACATCTCAGATGTCCCCTTGTCTCACCACAGTGACTGCGGACATACAGGACATCCTGTTTACACGCACCATGACCGCAAAATGATGGAAAGTACTAGATTGTCAGATTTTGTTATTTACTGTATTAACACAGGAGCCATAGGGGTCGGTATTGCAAATCTGTTTAAAAAGTATTGGGATACCTGTCTCTCAAGGCAATGTGTTTCCTCTGTCAATCTATGCATTTAATTTTACATTTGAAAAAATCTGCTTCAGAGAGAGGGTCCAGAGCTTTGCCAGATGCCAGAGAGGCCCAGGGCACGGGCAAGGTGAACTCAGATGTCCTCATTGGTGCCACCTCAGTGGAGCACCCACCCCAGACTGCAGGTGGGGCTCGGCCCCCCTTGGCTTCTGGAGCCTCAGGGGGTGTCTGGCAATTTATAGCTCCATGGATGCTCGTTTAGTTGAATGAATGAATGGATTGGACACCTCCCCTCCTAGAAGAATTGGCTTTGAAAGAAATACCCCTGTGTGGCTCTGTAGGGCAGTCACTAGGAGACAGAACAATGGGTAAGGATGGAATCACACTTAAAAAAAAATTAAAGATTAAAATTAAGTTAAATCCTTGCCCGAGCTGCCTCACGGCCTGTCCCTTCCGACCTTTGTGCCAGGAAGCCCTTAAGGGAGAGCCCACTGTCATGAGCCCCACTGGCCAGAGCTGCTCTGGAATGGGTGGCTGGGGTCCCCCACAACCTTTGTAGGACCCTTTGGAAGTCAAGGCCATCTCTGTACGGTGTCTAGCTCTGAGTCACTGTGGGTGGGATCTCTTAGAAGGGTGTGACTGGCCCCCTGAGGTGGGAAGGACACTGGAGGAGAATGAGGCCTTGTAACAACCCCTCCAGAGGCTGGCAAGGCTTCTAGCGTCAGAACTCTAGGCTCTGGGTGTGAATCCCAACTGGTCCACACACTGGCAATAGGAACTGAGTGGAGTGTCTTCCCTCTGAGTCTCGATTTCCTTATCTGTCAGATGGGAAAGAGGGGAACCAAGAAACCCCCTTTTGGGATTAGCATGAAGGCTAAATGAGACCCCTGGACAAAGAACCCGAGGGTGTCTGGCCCGTAGCAGATGCTCCCTGCATCTCCCCTTAGGAGACTCTGGAACCTTCATCTTCCATTAACTGGACTTCTTATCCACAGGCCTGGAGAAAGCCTCTGTTTATATCTAGCTTTGAGGCTTCCTGGCTGTGTGGTCTCTCAGAGACTCAGTTTCCCCAGCTATAAAATGGACACAGTAGTGGGGTCTATCACATGAGACTGGGGGGGTTCAGCGAGCCTGTGCCTGGCATGTGCCGGGTGCACAGTGACTTTAGCTGTTACTGTTGTTGTCATCGTGGGGGCTTGGCACCCTTCCACCTGCAGCACCCCAGGAAGGCTGGAGCCTCTGTCCTTATGAAGAACATATGTCTCAGCCTCTGGTCCTTCTGTCCTTTGCTGGTGGGACTTTGCCAGGAGTGAGAGTGGGGACAGGAGTTGGAGGCCCTCGGGGGATGGTAGTTGTCCCGGTAACTCATTATGGCACCCCATGATTGCCGGTTGTGCTTCAGCACCTTAGAAATCGCCTCTCGTCCCCCTGCGTGGGGCCTGTGCTATTGACCCCATTTTATGGATAAGCAAATGAAGGCTCACTTCCCTGAGGTCACCTGTCAAGCTAGCAGATCCTGGAGTCATACCTAGGTCTGCTGATTCCGGAAGCCAGGAGGTCAGGTCTGGCGGGCACAGGAGGGTTGGGGCAGGAGCTAAGCAGGTGGAAGCCGTGTCCCCCTCACCTGGTGTAGGAGTGGGGTGTAGCCCTCCTGCCAGGGAGTACAAAGGACAAGTGAGCCAGGCGAGCCCTGATGTTGGCTTCTGCGTGTCGCCTGAGTTTCCGGGTCCCGTGCTCAGGCTTATGCCTGAATCAGATCAAGAGAAAACCAGGGACTTCCAAGAGCTTGGGTGTTTGTTAAGGTACAGAAAGGCCAGGGATTCTCCTCAAAACAACCCCCGTGAAACTTCAGGGAGGCAGCGGGGAGCATGGTTTTTCGTCTCAGCTCCGCAACTCTGACTTTGGTCAAATGATTTCATCTCTGAGCAAATGCCATCCTTCCCATGGCTCAGGCCCAAACTCTTTGATCCCTTCTTCACTCCTCTTCCCCCAAGCCCACACCTGATCTGTGGTCCCTATTCTGCAATCATGTGCAGAAGCTGACCACTTTCCCCAGCCCCATCACCTCTACCCACACCCAGCCTCCATCACCTCCTGTGCGGCTTCCCAGCCTCGCCACCCCAAACTGCTCTTTGTGCTCCTCAGCCCCCAGTCTATGCCCCACCCAGCAGCCAGAGAGAGCTCAGCACACCTAAGCCAGGTCATAGCACCTTCTGCTCAAAAGCCTGCCAGGGGTCCCACGTTAGTAGAGAAAACCAGGCTTCTTTGCAAATTCCTTCCCAGGAGAGAAAAAAAAAAAAAAGTCTGTGCTTTGGAAACAGGCAAAACTACCCCAAAGAGCAGGATCCGAATTGCACTGCATTGGAGGTGAGGGCAGGGGGAATTAGGGTCAGGCCAGCCAGGCTGAACCCAGGCCCAAGGTACAGGGTGGGGGAGATGAGAGTCTGGCCTGATGATAAAGAGGAAAGGAGCACCCTCCCCCCACCACCACCAACCAGGGATCCAAGCCCAGGCAGGAGGGATATGGGAATTTGGAAGACCTGCAGGGACTACACAACCAGCTCTATTTCCCATATGGGGAAACCGAAGCCCTGATCAGGAAAGTACTTTATAGGAGGCTGCACACAGGAGCTATCAGCCCAAGTAGCCAGACCCGCAAAAATCTGGAAGAAAAGAACTTTGATATCTGTGTGTGTGTGTGTGTGTGTGTGTGTGTGTGTGTGTGTGTTTCAATTTAAATGTGTATTTTTATAATTTTAATTTTTTTCTTTTTTGGGGGCAGAAATGGTGATATGAGTGCATTGTCAAAAGTCCAAGGACTCAAAGAATGTGGAAAGCTAACGCCCCTCGAAGCCCTGCCCTGGTTCCCCTCCCACAGGCCACTGAAGGATGTGCGGGGCTCACTTCCGGGGAGACTCCACGTCCATGCTGGTGCCCCCAGCGAGCGTGCTCACATCTCCTGCACTTCGGGCTCGTAAAGCTTCCGCACCCCCTTCTGCACCCGCCGCTTCTTTCTGAGAACACAGTGTGGAGCCTGCATCCAGATCCATCCAGACAGCCCTGCCTCATGGCTGTATCAGCTGCACGGTCCTCCGTCGGTGGCCACCACTATTGTGCAACCGGTCCCCGATAGCTGCGGTCATCTCCAGGCTTTTGCCATCACGCCGGGGCTGCTGGGAACATCCTTGCCCACAGGTCACCTAGCTCTCCTGCACCGCTGTGTCAGGCATGAGGCCTTTGATGCAGAACTGCCAAGTTCAAGGGCATGGACACTTGTGACGTGAACAAACGGCCCTTGGCAGAGGTCCTGTATGCGGTTTCCACACTTGTTTTGGAGGAGGAGGGGCCCTGGGGCTGCAGCAGGGGCCACGGGAGCTAGAGTGTTGCCCAACAAAATCCTCTGGACACACATCACAGCCCCGAGCTCAGGAGCACCCTGTCAGCCTCCTTCTGACTCTCGGGTCTCCCCCCAAAGGTCACCACTCCTGAGACGTGTTCCCTGGCTACCCCATCGAAGGTAAACACGGAGCCCCCTCTTCCTCCTCCTCCCATTGCAGCCGCCTGGTTTCTTCACGGCACTCCACACATCTGAAATCACGGCCGTGTTATCGTAGCTGTCCGCTTTCTCCCCGGGAATATCAGCCTCAGGCACGCAGGGCTGCCTTGGTCACGGCCACATCCTCTGGGCTCAACTGGTCCCAGGCCCCCGAGAGGTGCTTAGTAAATATCTGTTGAAAGGACGAACAGTCGGTGTTATGTCAGGAGTGGCAGATTTCCATGGAATAATTGGCTGCTGGAAATCAGTTTGGAGACACCTGGAGAGAGGCGGACAGACAGAGGCAGAAACGCTGGCGCGGCTGCTGTGGGCTCTTCAACAGCTGGAGCTCAGGGAGGTCCGCAGCAAGTCACGGAGCCAGCCGGGTTTGCCTTCAGGAGACACGCTCTAGAAGTGACGTGACACTCATTCATCTGTTCAACAGATTTGCTCAGATGTGCCGGGACGAGTGCATGGATGCTGGGAGGAGCACAGAGACCGGAGCAGGCCTTGTTCCCGCTTGAGGGGTGGGCCAGGCTCTGCCCTGCAGCTAGGCACCTCGGAAGGCCGTCAGGTCTCCAAAGCACTAGGTGTGTGGGGGGCCTGGCCTCGAGGACCTGATACATAGAGCCCCTCTCGTCCTTAGCTCTCTCATCATCCCCATTTTACAGGTGAAGAAAAGAAGCTTGAGAAGATAAGCCCATCGCCCATGTCACATAGTCGCTGAGCGGCAGAGGCGACTCAGAACGCAGGCCTGCAGCTGTAGAGAGCACAACCTTCACTGCTCAAGGGGCACCTGGAGGCAGCCAGACTCCAAGACTCCAGGCTCCAAGGGTCCCATCTCCTGGTGTGTGCGCCAGGTGCTCTGGGTCCCTCACTGGGCCAGGACTGGCCGTGACGACCATGGCACCTTGTAGAAATGTCCGAGTGAGGCTTTCTGCTTTGTGCCCTCTTAAGGCTCTGGTTTGGGGGGGGTACTGGCCGCCTTGTCCTGAGGACCCGCCAGCAGCCCATCTGCAGGAGTGGAGCCCCCCTACCCCCACCCCGCGGGCCAGCACCCACCTATAAGCCCTGGGAGTGGACCACCAGGAGCCTGGTCCTCCAGCCCCAGGGGTGCCTCCAGAGGACCCCAGCCCTGGCTGGCATGAGTACAGTGCATGAAGGAAACCCGTGTCAGAGCTACCTTGTCAAGCTGGGCCTGAATTCCAGACTCTCAGAAACCGAGGGTTGGTAACTGTGTGTAGTTCTTTTAAGCTGCGACATGTTTGGGGGGAGTGTGTTGTGCCACAGTAGTGAAGGAACGCTCTACTTTTGCCATGGTCGCCAGAGTCAGACCCTCTTGTTCCCAGGTGCTGCCTCTACCAGGCTGGGCGTGTCACACCCCTGCCTCATTGTCCCTATGACTCAGTTTCCTCATTTTTGCAACAAAGTTGACTTTGTGGCTCTGAACCCGATGGCCAAGGGTTGGCCCTTCCTCCTCTGCCTTACTCCAGCCCCCTCCCTTTCCCCTCAGGGCCCACACAGGCCCTGACCCTGCGGTTCTGAGCCGCCAGGACCAGCCCTCCTGGCTGCTTTCCCCTCCCTTGCTCTTCTTCTGGGCCAGGGCTCAGAGAGCTCAGAGCAAGTGGGCAGGGGGCCAGGGGTGGAGCATGTCAGGGGCCAGCAGGCTATTGTGGAGGGAGGCGCTGTTCAGCCCAGCCCACGATTCCCAGCACAGGCGGGCCTTCTCCAAACTTCATGCTGTAGCCCTGAGTCTAGCGGGTACCCAGAGCACCGAGTCGGGCACTGGTCTAGTCACAGTTTTGCTATTTCCTTTCTGCACCAGTGATGGAGTTTCTCTGAGCCTCAGTGGCCTCGTCAGAAAATCGGGCTCATTGTTTCCTCTTGGCAGAGGGGCTAGTGGAATAAAGGCGGCCAGTGCTGGAATCTGCGCCCAACAGGGGCTGGGTTTCTTTCATCTTGTTCACTGGTGTAGCCCGGGGCCTAGTGCGGAGCCTGGCACATGGAGGGGTTTACCAATATCTGTCGAATATCCGTGGCTGTCCCGCTCTGGGAGCCTCACATCGTATGAGGTGCACGTCTGTGTGTGTGTGTCTGTGTGTGTGTGTGTCTTTGGGCTGCCCAGTGTCTGTTCAAGTCAAAGAAGCCACAGGGAGAAGAGAAGGGGAGTGGGGAAGGGAGAGCAGGGGTTGGGGAAGCTAGGCCTACATTTGCTGTCTGAAGTTGGGGTGCTTCTCAGAAGATGGGAACAGGCTGCTGGGGCCATTGGCCTCCCAAGGTTCCACTCTCCTTTCATAGTTGTCTGGGTCTCAACCTTGACCTTGGAAGGTTTGTCTAAAATGGGGCCCATTAAATGAGTCCTCCTTATTTTCTCTTGTGCAGAGATTGAGAATTTAATGGGGAGAAAGTAAAGAAGCACATTTCTCCGAATTGCTCACCTTGCTGCCACCTGGGGACCAGCCTCTACATAGGACGGGGTAGTGTGTCCATTTTGCTTGGCAAATGTGTGCTCAGCACATAGTACATGCTGGGCACTGTTCTAGCCACTGTGCTTATTAGAGCTTTGTCCCCACTCTCTGTGCTATCAGCCCATTTTACAGATGAGCCCCAGCGTGGTTAAGCAGCTTGTCCAAGGTCAGGCAGCTTGTCAAGGGCAAACCCGGGCTGTCTGGGAGCAGATCGACCAGGTCACACTTCTGCAAAGTCTCCTTGACTGAAGTGATCATTTGGCAGCACCCCCCCTCCCCCACCTGCCTCCCAACCCAGCTCTACCTCGGGGAATCGAGCCAAGCGCGTTCTAGAAAGAGGGAGGCCTTGCTGGGGTACCTCGCCATGTGGCCCCAGGCTTTCCTGTAGCAAAACTCTGGTGTGTGACTATTCTTGTCTGATATCCAGCAGCCTGGAGGAAAAGAGGAATCGCTCCCCATTCGACAAAGGAATAAACAGAGGCCTGGAGAGGCTGACCTTTACCCACAACTGGTAGGTTCAGATCTGAATCCAATGGCTGAGCTCTTGCCACTCACCCATCTTGCATCTTTGGTGTCTAAGGCTGACCCTGAAAACAGGGTGATGGAGGAGGGATCAGGGTTAGGCAAGAACGGGAGGAGCAGGTCCAGAAGTCCATAGCCCATACAAAGCAACTTTGCAGAGCAATCCTCACCAGGCACAGGGCAGAAAAGTGCCCAGCACCCAAGACCCCTGAGAGCAGGATCGGGCCCAGGGAGGTGTGGTCTGGCCCCTGATGAGTACTCCAGTCTCTGCTTGACCACACTTCTCCTGGCTCTCTATGCTTTAGCCACAAGGAATGCTTTTCATTTCCTCCAAATCACTTGTTCATTCCACCCCAGGGCCTTGTATTCCCCGTGCCTAGAATGCTTTTCCTTTCTCTTCCTTTTAGAGCTCAGCTCTGTCCTTCCTCCTGGAGCCCTTCCTTCATCAAGGTCGGGTCCCCTGTTATCTACTCCTAGAACAGGCAAGGTCTTCCTCACAGCGTGTATCATGGTTGATCACTACCCATGAGAAATTACTAGGTTGGTGTCTCTCCTGCTGCCCCAGAGGGGAGGGATTGAGTCTCACTTGCTTACTGCGGGATCTGCATCCCCCGCACGGTGCCTAACAATGTGAGCTCTTAATAAACCTCCGTGGAAGGGGCAATTGAGTGGATGGAGAAAGAACATTCTCACCTGTGTGCATGTGTGCCTGCATGCAAGCCCAGAACTTAGTAACTGTAAGGACGCATTAATTTTTCATGAGTTTGTGACATGCAGTGTGTCATGTTGCTATGGGAAAGGAGGGACAAGGTGTCCTCAGCTGGGTGTCAGGAGCCCTGAGTTCTGATCTAACCCCTGCCACTGACCTCGGGGTGAGGATAGTTGAGTCATTCTCCATGCCCAGGGGCAGTGTCCCCATCTGTAAAATGGGGGGCCTAGAGAGGCCATCCACGTGGTGTTTGCGTGTGAGGTCTGGACCCAGTCCCTGCTTGGGTTCAAATCTATCTCTTTCCCTTCCTAGCTATGTGAACTCCCTGGGCCTCAGCGTCCCCTTAATAAAAATGGATCGTGGGCTCCTGGGTGGCTCAGTCGTTAAGCGTCTGCCTTCGGCTCAGGTCATGATCCCAGGGTCCTAAGATCAAGCTCCAAGTCAGGTTCCCTGCTCAGCAGGAAGCCTGCTTCTCTTTCACAATCCCCCTGTTTGTGTTCCCTCTCTCGCTGTGTCTCTCTCTGTCAAATAAATAAAATCTTTAAAAATATATAAAAAAAAATAAAAGGGGATCATAACTATCCTCAGCATTGAGGATGTTGTGAGGTTTAATGGATCGATGTTTGTGTGACAAGATAGGCAGGCAGTACCTGGCACAGAGGAAGTCTGTGGGCATCATGCACCCCGGAAGAGAGGAGAAACTTCCCTGACAGCTGAAGCTGCATCAGGTTCGTGCCCAGACCTTGGCATGCACTGGGCATCTGGGCCTCGTGGTAAACCCAGACAGGAGCGTACCACCGCCCCCAGTTTATAGCTGGAAAGACTGAAGCTTCATTTGCAGAGTTGCACATCTCACAGCTGTGAGGTTGAGTGGACAAAAGTGAGTTGTAGAAATATGTGATCGTGCGACACCGTTTATAGAGGAAACAAATATTATACATTGGTTAGGGAGGGCGAGCCATGGGGTAAGAGGTGACTGATATCGAATTCACAGCGGCTCTCTCTGACCGGGAAGGAAGAGGGAGAGGGGCAGGAGCTGAGAGGCATCGGGAAGCTTTTGCTTCTTAAGCTGGGTTGTGGGAATGAGAGCTTTATCTGATTTTCCTGTCTTTTCGTACTTCTAAAACATTTCCATAGACATTTAACAAGTAGAGAATACTTGTTACTGAATACTGAAAGGGAATTAACTGGGAAGTGACCCAGGAATTGGGATGACAGGTGATTTTTTTCCCTCTGTGTCCTACCCGGCTCTGCACATGTGTTAACTCATGTAATCACGATACCCTGCAAAGTGGCTTCTATTAGCTCCCCCAATTCACAGATGAGGAAACTGAGGCACAGGAGGGGCAAAATGATTGAGAACACACAGCCAACAAGCAGTGGAGCAGCTGGGGTTCAAACTGAGTTGGTGGGAGGGAAGGAGGCTCCAAGGTCCACACTTTGTCTGCCTCTGTGGGATTTAGTCTGGGCTCTGGGCAAGGATGGGGGATACCATGGTGTTCTGGGTCCCCTTGCTTTCAAGAGCTGCTGAGGCTTGCTGAGATGCTTACCAAATCTTCTCTGGCACAGAGTCTTCCAGAAGCTCTCAGTTGGTTGAGGGGCTCGTGGGGAAGGGAAAAATCTAGCACCAGTGTTTCTCTCAGGTGGCCACGGTTCTCTCCAGTCTATAGGCCCCAGCTGGGTATCTGGGGACCAGGCCGTAATGGACACGTCTGATTTATTAGCCAGGAAACTGGTCTTAGTGCCCAGAGCGTGGGTTCAGGCAGCAGACAGCCCAAGGGTTAGATCTGACCTCCTCCTTTCTGGCCATGTGACCTGGGGCAAGACCCCGAACCTCTGGGTGCCTCAGTTTCCTCATCTGTGAAGGGGCAAACAGTCTTGTTTCAGAGGCTCGCTGTGAGACTCCAACGCAGGAATTCTTACGAGGCACGTAGGACAGTGTGTGGCGCGTGGTAAATGCTCAGTGAACCCTGGGCTTGAATTCTGTTCTCTTTCTTTTATCCTGTGCACTCTCCAGGAGGCAGTGAGTGTTTTGATTTCCACTTTACAGGGACCAAGTGATGCCGGTGGCTTCCCCAGGGTCCCACAGCTGGTCAGTGGCCCCACTGGGACATGACCACCACCCCCCAACCCCTGACTCTGGGTCCATTCCAGACATTTCAGAGCTGACTCTGAGGTTAAGCAAACGCTCCAAGGCCAGAGGTGCAGATGTAGGGGGCTGACCTGGGGCCTGTTTTCTCACATTTCCTGCCCCAGTTGACAATGGGGGAGAGGATCTGTGTGCGTCCCAGCCCAGCTGAGCTGTGGAGCCCGGAGGAGAGAGCCAGAAACGCACGGCCCTGCCCCCATAGGATGGCCTGGCCCAGAAGCTTGAATAAGTAAACCTGTCCCTCGCTGGGGGGAGGCTGCTTGGGGGGCCACTGCCCCTGTGGTGCCCTCAGTCATCCCTAAGCCAAGGGCATCTGTCCCAGGCATTTCTAGGCTCCCTTCTTGGAAAAATAACCCCATTTCTCCAAGAAGCAGATGCTGTTCTCTCTCCCCATCCCCCAGCCCCAAACTGCTTAGAAAGCAGCCAGTGGTGAGGTTAGGAAACCAAACCCCAAGACATTCTGTTCGGCAACTGAGATTCATTTCTTGTTTGGATAACCGAAGGCCGAAAATGCCAAGAATTTATGGGCAGCCTGGGGAGGCTGGGGCAGCTGGGAGTCCCAGGCCAGTTTGGGAGGGTCTTGGGCTGGGTCAGGAGCCCACGCTGCGCTCTGCTGGATGTGCTTTTGACCCACATCCAGCCGGGCAAGGCCTTGCAAGCACCGGGCTGAGGTCTGGAGCTCTTCTGAGGCTTGGCGTCAGGGATCTGGAGTGAGTAGCAGAGGCTGGGGACAGTGCCAGGTTGGGAGGCTCCTGTCCAGCCCCTCCTCCCTCCCTACTTGGCTTTGGGATGCAGAGAGGGAAGAGAAAGAGGCCCCAGCTGAGCACCCTGGCTGAGGGGTGGGCACTGGTCATTGGCTTGTGGGTCCTGGGTGTTCTGGGGTAGACAGAGCCAGTGGACACCCATGAAGGTAGAGATGGGAGGGCTGGCCCATCCAGGGGGGAGGGAAGAAGGGTCTGAGAGAGAGACAGGGAGAGACCAGTGGCAGAGACACACACAGAGGTAGAGGCAATGTCAGGGCCAAGGTGAAGGTCCCAGGAGAGAGACCCACGAGAGGAAAAGAGACACAGAGATAAAAAGGGAGAGGTAGAGATATGTGGGGAAGTGAGCAGAGAGGGCCCACTGTCACTGGGGCCAGGGAGAGAGCAGAAGGCCCCATGGTTTTGGGGTCTGACATCTGCTCTGCCCCTGGGACTCCAGCAGCTCAGAGCAAGTTGGGCTGCCCTTGTGTCTGGTCTGGGTTTCCCTGCACTCCTCATCTGTAGAATGGATCCTGCAATGGGAGAAGGCAGAGTAGGGCACTTTCTGGCAGAGACTCGGGTCAACTCAGGGAGGGACCCTTCCCTGAGCACCTGTTGCAGGCAGATGCTTTTCCAGCTCTGCTTCTCTTCAGCCCACATCAAACTCTCTTATCACAGGGACAGGGCACTGGACGCAGGGCCAGCGCGAGGTCGACCAGGCAGTGGACCCAAGAGGCCCCATCATGCTGCACAGCCTGCTGGGGAAGCCTGCGCACCCCCGCCCCCTCTGGCTCTGTCCACTCACCCTCTCAACATTCCTGGCTGCAGCTTTCCACCCAGATGAGAGGGTGGAGCAGAGCCAGGAGCTGATGTGCAACCGACCCAGACCACCGAGAGAAGACTCCAGACGTGAGTCATTAGGGCAGAGGAGGTCTAGGGGGAGGGGAGAGGAGGAGGAGAAGAGTAGAGGTGGAGGAAGGAGAGAAGAGTAGAAGGAAGAAGGGGAGGGGAGTGAGGAAAGGGGAGATGGAGACCCCCACCCCATGCACCCCGAGCATAGGCAGGAGGACACCAGCCAGCTGGCCGGCTCCATGCTGGGAGAAGGGAGTGAGTGTCAGGGATTCGGGAATTCTGAGGCACTAGGGAATGCCGCCCCCCCCATCTTTCAGATTTTGCCTCACCCACCTCCTTGGCACCCTCCAGAGTCAGGAGTAAGGACCTGGAGTTTGGAGTGAAACTCCAGGCTTGCTGTCATTGCGGGTGATTCCCACAAGTCCCTTCCCCTCCCTGGCCTGTTTCCTCACCTGTGTACTGGGGTGGGAGGGCAGACAGGGGACAGGGGCTGGAGTGGGGGGCATGGGCCAAGCAGTTGCTGGCCACTGGCAGCTGGTGGCAGGGAGGGTCTCTTCTACGCTCACCCTGATGATTGGAATCTTGCCGAGAGCTTGATCTGAGGAGGCTAGACCTCTCCGCTCATCCCTAGTAATCCCTAATGGCGATGGTGGTGATGACAATGCTTCTACATCATAATATTCTGAAACTCATTTTTTTTCCCTCTCCTCTGGGATGTTAGCGCAGAAACCAAGAAGAGGCCTTTGGGTTTCAAAGGCTCTGAGATAGGCTCAGCCCAAAGGGCATGAAGGGGGCATTCAACCAAGAGCAAACACCTGCTTGGACCCCAGCAGAGACCAGGTGGGACTGGGAAGCCCTTGAGGACACCAGCAGGGACGAGCGACATTGCCAGCCCCCGGGTTATTGGGCTGGGATCCTTGGACTGACTTGTCCGAGGCTGAGCCGCACTTACCCAGCAGTGCCGGGCTTGAACTAGTGATGCGGCTGGATGAAGTAAGAGCCCATTGATCCGCCACATCTGGCTGGGTCTTCATGGAGCACACGCTCTGCCTGGGGCAGCAGGCTGAGAGCAGCGTGGGAGCCATCTCAGTGGTCCTCCCGGCCATCCCCCGGCATGTTGCCATTTGCTCCGTTTTGCAGATGGGGAAATTGAGACTTGCTCATCCACAACCATGTGGCAAGTATCAGACCGGGACATGAACTCAGGTTGGCCTGATTCCAACACTGGCATTCTCTGCCCCATGGACATCTGGAGAGGACACTGCACTTCAGGCTGAGGAGGTGGCCCGGGGGGACCTGCGAGCCTCTGGTCTAAATTCATCCTTTGGCTCAGTCCATGTTACCTGAGCACCAGGCACCCAGGGGGATCAAAGAGGGATGAGTGGGTGATGCTCGGGGTAGAGAAGCCAGTGGGGAGGGTAGAGAAGCTGCGTGGGGTGGCAGCTGGGGAGACAGGATGATGAACCACAAGGAGAAAGGCCAAGGCCACAAGGCGGGCGGGGCCTGCTGCCTGGGGACCGGTGGGCATGGAGGACAGCCCAGGGCTGCAAAAGGCCTTAACAGAGACAGGTAAGCAGGGAGGAAAGAGCTGAGAGTCAGGCAGCTTCAGGGTTGAGGCACCATGACCTCTCAGAGGGGAGACACCTGCGGGGTCATGGTCATGGATTTGGGGCTCGGAAGACAGAGGTCGATTCGGTGTCATCAGGGGGCAGGTGGGAAACAGTGCCACAGGAGTGCTGGGGGCAGCCCTGGGGATGGTGTCATGAAGTGTGAGAGGAAAGGAAGAGCGGGGACAGAGTCCTGGGCAACACTAGCATTTCGGGGGTTGGGGAGGAGGCCTGGAGCGACTGGAGGGACTCAGGGATGTTCATGCATCCATGCATTCGTTCACTCGCAGACATATAAGGAGCACCTGCTCTGCCAGGCGCTGTGCCAGGCTCTGGGCACTCAGTCATGAACAAAGCAGCTATGATCCTTGCTCTCCTGGAGCACAAAGACCCACAGAAGTGCTTTAAGAATGGGTAGTGGGACATACAAAGAGAGAAAGCCAAAGTCAGGTTGAGGGGATGCAGAAACGGAGGGAGGGTGGCTGTTTTAAATGGAGTGGAGAGGGAGAGCCTCCCTAAGGAGGTGACAATTAATCAGAGACCTGAGGGGGGCTGGGTGAGCCATGTGGGCATCTGGGAGAAGGGGTATTCTAGGGACTAAGGATTTTTGCTTTTATTCCAAAGAGATGGGAGCCCCAGGAGGGCTTTATGCAGAGGACATACGGGATCTAACTTAGGATCCCTCTGTCTGCTAAGGGAATGGACTGTGGGGGCCAGGGTAGAAATAGGGAGCCCAGGGCAGCTGCAGAGGGAGAGAAAGTGGTTAGGAGGTAGCTTAGGGGAGGCGTGTTTTGTGGCGGAGGACTTGCTGATGGAGACCGTTTCTGGAAGGATAGTACTGGCCAGCAACATTAAATTTGTCATGAGATCAAGTATGATGAAGACAGTCGTGGCCTTGGGATGTGGGAGGTGGCATGTGGGAGGTGACTTTTGGGGGAAGGAGTACATGGGAGGTGAGGAAATGGAGGCAGGTTGGGTGGACTTCTGAGAGCCAGGCCAGAAGTCAGAGAGGGTGTGGGCTGGAAAGGAGGCTTGTTTCCTCTACTCCTCCTTTTTCTGCTTCTACTTCTCCCCCTGCCACTTTTTCTTTAAATGGGAGATACTTAGATGGGATCAAACCCTGAGAGGAAGAATCAGCAGAGAGGGAGCACAGAAAGGGATAGTCGGCTTGGGGAAGTTCAAGGGCTGCAGGGGGACGGGGATGGGATCTGTATCCTAGGAAGGAACAGCGGCCTTGGCCCCTGAAGGAACCTCTTTCTTCTGAGCCAAAGAAAACTCCTGGGGACTAGTGGATGCGTGGGTGAACCTGCAGGTGTGGGAGAGGCAGATGAGGGGTGGCTCTCCCTTTGTCCCCATTTTTCACTGAAGCAGAGGGTTGTTGGTCTGGTGAAAGGATGGGAGGCAGTAAAGATGGAGGCTTGAGGAGGAGTCGAGGTTTGGAATGACCCCCACGGAACAGGAAACACACAGACTTCAAGGCTGCATGGAGCCTCCACTCCAGCATGGGAGGACAAGAACCTTCTTGAGGGGGCCTTGGGGTGGGATTGTGGCAGGCTGGCAGTGTGGCAGGGTAGGGGGGTGAGAGGGCAGGTAGGCAAGGGCCCATGGGGAGATGGTGAGTGGGGGGCTGAGATCAGGGCAGGAGTAAGACAGGTGATTAACTGTGCGTGCCCATGAGTGTATATGCAAGTGTGTGCAAAGCCGGTTGGTTAGTCTCGTGTAGGGCAGTCTCCCCACCTTGGAGACGGATAAACCCAGGTGTGCTCAAGGCAATCCTTTGGAAAACAGAGGAAACCATCAGAACTTCAATTGACATGATGATTTCGTAGGTCACCTTTTTGAAAATGGAGGGTTCCTTTTTATTCCCTGTACTTGCATTAATATGGGTACATGTGCAAAAAATATTTAATAAATGTGCATGAACACTGTTTGCTGATTGGGTGTACAATCTGAACAGTTTGGAAAGCAAGGAGGGAGATGCTCCCTGTCGGTTGCTCTGTGCGGTTTAATACACCCGAAGGCTCTAGGAGTCGGGCCACTTCCTCCACCGTGTGTCGCTGCTCAGACCGTCCTCCGCACCTGCGGCCTGGGTCTCACTTTCTCCCTCAGTTGCTCCTACTGCCCTAAGTAGGAAACCCCATCTGGGAACCCACAGGACACCCTTCCTGCCCGCAGGCCTGTGCGGGGCCACGCCGGCTTTGTTCATCTCTGTGTTCAGTGCCTTGTTGAGTGCCCAGCACACAGCGGGGGCTCAGTTTTTGCTGTGTTTGCTGAATGAATGAGGACAGAAGACTCTAGAGCGGTTCTGGCCTTGGGCCAGAGCAGCCGGGGGTGTCCTCAGCTCCTTATCAGCAGGGCTGAGTGGTCCCCCTGCAGAATAAAGCAAGATCTCCCCAGCCCCGTCCCGCTCCATCCAGGCCTCCATCTCCACTTGCCCAGCAGCTGAGCAGCCCCCTCCTCAGGCTCCCAGAATGTACCCTGCTCCCAGGGTATTTTGTTCAGAACAAATCAGCCTTGTCTCCCTGTTCCAAGATCTGCACTGGCTCCTACGATGTTCAGAGCAAGAGCCAAAGTCCTCCCAATGGCCCCCCAAGGCATGACATGGCCTGCCTCCCCTCACCTCTCACATCAGCTCGAGCACCCCTCTCTTCCCTCCTTTGCTCCACCGAGGTCCCCGTAGTTCCCCAGGCACCCTGACTACATTCCCACCTCGAAGCCTTTGCACTTGTTGGCCCCTTTGTAGCAGACACCTTCCGGGCAGGTATCCGCATGGGCTGCTGCATTACCTTACTTGTTCTCTGGGTTTAAATGTCACCTCCTCCGAGAAGTCCTCTCAGATGATCTGACCTCAAATAGCCACCCCTCATCACTTGTCCTCTTCCTGCCTTCATCTTGCTTCACCATCTGACATAGCATATATTTATCACTCATCTCTTTATGGCCCCCACCAGGCCAACAGGGGACGTATTGTTCTGTGTACGGTTATATCCCTGGTACTTAGGATGGGCCAGGCCCGGGATGCTCAGTGGATTTTGTTCAGATAAGGGAATGAATGGCTGTGAGGGAGCCAGGTTTCTAGCTCTGAGCCTGCCTCGTTTTGCTATGTGGCATCAGGGCCATCCCTGTCCCTCTCTGTTCCCCATTAGCCCAGTCTGTACAAATCAGAGACATGGGTTCGATCAACCTGGCCTTTGTGCCGGGGAAGGCTTCTGGGGCGGACCCCCTACCTATCCATCCGGACAGGCCCCTGTGCCTTCCCCCACCGCGCCCCTGCAGGCCCAGCCCTTACCTTCTGCAGCCACTGGGTGTTGTTCTCCAGCACCTTCTCCAACTGTCGCACTCGCTGTGCAGGCCAGTCCCCTAGGTTCAGGGGGGCAGCTGGCGAGTCTCTCTGGAGGCTGTTGGAGCCCCCGAAGGGCTCGGGCTCCGGCGGGCAGGGCTCCGGCTCAGGCAGCACGAAGGTGTAGCTGCACTGGCCATGCTGGACGCGGTGTGCCCGGCGGCGCCCGCCGGCCTCCTGCCCCCTCCGCTGGGCCACGGTCACGGAGGCCACGACGACGAGGAGGAGGCCGCCCAGCAGCATGGCCAGCCGGGAGAGCATCCGGAGAAGTGGCGGTGAGGGCGAGGGTTGCGGGCTCAGAGCCCCCCCGGCGCTCCGCCTGCCCCCCACCCGGCTCTGCGCCTGGGATGTGCCGCTGTGGCCAGCCGCGGGAGAACAGGCCTGCCCCCAAGCCCCGCAACGGCAAGCCCCTGCTTGGCCGATTTCTGTCCAGGCGGCTATTTATACTTGCTCCAAATACCACAGCTGCTCCGCTTCCTCCCACCGCCCGTGCTCCCGCCCGCAGACACCCCCTCACCTCGAATCTTCCCCCTCTCCTTTCCTTCCTTCTCGCTCCTGCCCACGGCTGCCCTGTCCCCCCACCGGCCCTGCTCCCCCGGCTTGGCCTGGCCCCTGAGTTCTTTTATTATCCAGTGGAGGCTTGGCCTCCCTGTGAGAAAGAAAACAACACACACACACACACACACACACACACACACACACGCACACATACACTCACACACACTCACATGCACCAAACCCCCCAAAGCTGCCTGCTTCAGAAAACCAAGCCCAACTGAACCCTTTCTTCCTGTCTCTGTCTCTCTCTCTCTCTCTGTCTCTCTCCAAACTCCCCCCTCCAAGGCTGGGATCTCAAGTTTCAGCTCCCCTTCCCCTTCCCGCTCCCCCCTACCTTCCCCTCTCTGATTCCATGTTAGCGCTTGAAACACAAGCGAAGTGACCCCAGAGAGAGCAAGGCAGGGGCAGAGGCAGAGGGGTGAGGTTGGGGAGGAGGTAGTGAGTTCCTAGAGACGGAGAAGGTCCTTTCGAGACCAGGGAAGTGGGTGCTCTGGCCGGGAGCTGGCTCCGGCCCTCCCTTCTCCCTTGGGGCCTGGAGAGATGTTGTGCCCTGGGGTGGCTCTGGTTCAGCGGCTGTGACACTAATGAGAGGCTGTCCTGTCCTGGGGCAGATTGTTCTAGAACTGCCTTTGGCTGGAGTGGGGAAATGGATTGCAAGGAGAATAGCTTGGGGTAAAGAAGTGTCTCTGCCAGCCCTGGAGCCAGAGGGGGCTGCCTCTAAATCCTTCTCCCCAGCCCCTGGCCCTTGGGTAGGCAGCTGAATTTCTCTGTGTCCCCATATCCTGCTTTGTCAGCAGGGTAACTCCCGTCTCTTACAGGATGAATGTATGTGAGTCCTCTGCCTGGACACTGAGGAATGTTTGATTTACTCGCTTACTGGTTTACTGGTTTAAATCCTGGCGATGCCAGCTGTGTGACTTTGGGCAAGTCACTTAACCTCTCTGTGCCACTGTTTCCCTCTTGGAGAACTGAGGAAAATAATACCACCCACTTCACAGAGTGTGAAAATTAAGTGAGTTGGAGCAGGGATGGCAGCTGGTGAGCACCAAATAAATACTTTGTACAGCTGTGATTAGTGTCATAGTTACTTTGTATCTCTGTTCCCCGAACCTTTGGGAATGTAAACCCCATAAGGGCAGGACTCGTTTGGGGGGGACACGGTCACTGGGCAGGAGGTGTCCAGGAGTGCTGGCTTCTCTCCCGGGTGTGCTGCCTTCCGTCTTCTTCTGCTGCTTTTCCCAGAGCTGGGGGGCGGGGGGGGGGGGCATCCAGCTATTTGGTATTGTTTTTTTTCCCCTTTGTTTTCCCAAATCCTATGGACTTTTGAATGCGGCAGCTTGCTTGGGGGCAGCAGGAACCAGGGCACTCATCCGGCCAATTGAGAACTTTAAACCAGGTGTGTGGGGCTTTGGCAGGAAAAGGAAAGACAGCTGGTTATCAGCCACCAGCATTCGCTGAGCTTCCTGTGTGCTCAGGACCCTGCTTGCCCATCTCTGCCTCAATTGTCTCGACTGTAAATGGGGTCATACCATTCCCGATCTTGTGAGGAAGAAGCGTGCTAACGCAAGTCGTCCTGGTACCTGGCACGGATGAGCCCAGAGTAAGGGGCAACTGTCATGAGGATTGTAACGGTTAAGCCACACGGTATGAGCCCAAGAAGACTGGTGTCATTATCATCCCCATTAACAGAGGAGAAACCCAAACCCAGAGCAGGAGGGTGATTTGCCCAAAGTCACAGAGCCTGGCGATGCTTGACCTGGAGCTGGGGCAGGAAGGCAAGCTCTGCTGCCAGGTGGGTCTGGAGCCCATCTCACTTCCTCCCACTTATCCCTCTGGGCAGTGCAGATGTCTGGCTTCCACCTCCCTGCCCACCCCCAGCCCCTGTCCCTCCTCTATGCACAGTAGGGAGCATCTATACCACCTCTGGGAGCATTGGAGCTCTCCCCTCCTCCCCCCCCCACACACACCCAGGCGATGCATTTAATCTTACTGACCTAAAGAATGAATGTAATTTTCTTCCCAAGGTCCCATTATTATGTGAATGGCTCTCTGTACAGAAGCGGAAACGGGACTACCTGTTCATGAGAGAAATGTGGGTAGGACCAAAAAAAGAGTTCTGGAAAGCTTGGATGACCCTGGCAGCCTCTGCACCTTCATTTCAGCACCTCTTTCTCACCTCAGGGCCTTTGCACATGCTGCTTGCTCTGTCCAGAGCACTGCTGTCTGCCCATCCCCACCTTTCAGAAGTGTTCCTGTTATTGTGGCTGTCAACCAATTACCCCAACACTTGGTGGCTTGAAACAAAAATAACCATTTCTTATCTCTCAGGGTTTCTGTGGGTCAGGAATTCAGGAATAGCTCAGCTGGGCCATCAAGAGGTTGCAGTTGGATGGTGGCTGAGTGAGTCATCCCGAAGTCTTCTTCCATCACCTGTCAGCACCTCAGCCTTCCACCCCCTGCCCTGGCTCCCTCATGGTCTCCTCAGATGGTGTCTCCAGCATGCCAACTTCAGGCTTTTACAAGGTTTCTGAGGGCTACAAAGGTGCTTGTCCCAGAGAGCCAGGTGGAAGTGACATAGTACTTCATGAACTAGGCTTGGAACTCCTGCCTCTGTCTGTTCATCAGGGTCTGCCCAGTTCAAGGCTGGGAATCCGGACCCCACCTTTTGATGGAGATCATTATCCCAGGAAGAGGAAACAGGACGGGAGGTACATTGATGTAGCCATCTCAGGGAAATGCTATAGGCAAGGGAACTGACCCATGCTCAGCCCGGGCCTTGAGCCTTGTTCACTTCTTAGATCAGAATCCCCTCTCATAGTCCCACCCCTTATTGTAACCCTTCTCAAGGTGTTAAGAGATGAATTACTTGTGTAATTACTCAGCTTTCTCTATTTGGCCCCAGCATTTGATATGTAGTATGTTCTCAATATCTGCCAATGAATGAATGAGTGAGTGAATGAATGAAAGAGTGAATGAGTGAGTGAATGAGTCTGTGAATGAACGAGTGATTGAGTGAATGAGTGAGTGAATGAATGAATTAATGAGTAAATGAGTGAGTGGATGAATGGATGAATGAGTGAGTGGATGAATGAGTGAGTGAGTGAATGCAGTGTTTGAGCCAGGCTCTCCCAGTTGGGCTGCTGTGGAGCAGGAGGCGGGGGCGGCGCCAACAGAGCAAGACTGGCTGACACAGACATGACAGTGGACTTGGGCAGATGGCTGACTCTTTGGCTCGCAGATTTCCCCTCCTCAGTCGAAGAGAGCATCAAACAGACTCTACCTACGCCTCCAGGAGATCTCTTGGAGGTGAGCTATAGGGAAAGTTTACAAACTCTCAGGCTGGTGGGGATCTTCAAATGTGGGTCCTTAAGGCCAGTGTCCAAGGTAGTTGGGGGCAAAAATCTAGCCCAGAGGCAATGGGTTTGCAAAGTAACCTCCCTGCCCTCAGGGAAATGGGAACCAGCCAGTCCCAGGAGGAGCAGCAGGAACCCAGGTGGTAGCAGGGACAGGCTGGCGGCAGGACCCAGAGAAGGAACCTGAGAGGCATCATCCAGGGTCGGTCAGCAAAGTCAAGGAGCACGTGTGCTGGTGCTAAATGTGGCACTGAACTTGGCTCTGCACGGATTTGTGGCCCCAACCTCACTTCTGAGTGCCAGACCCAGAGCCATCCTCCGGGATGTGAACCTCAGGGTCTCAAACAGAACTCCCCACTTTCTATTCCCCCACTCTGCCCTAAGCAAACTTCTGGATTCTTCCATCACTAGTAACTGCCCAACCTTCTCCAGGCACCTGGGACAGAAACCCAGGAGCAGGGCTGGCTTCAAGGGTGTGTGACCCCTGCATTCATACAGAGACCACGCTTCGAAGGGCTGCATATAGGGGTAAATCGCTGTCTGGAGAGTCTTAGTTAATTCTGAACAAAGGGTCCGGCACTTTCATTCTGCACTGGGCCCCACGAATTATGTAGCCATTCCTGCCAGGGAGTCTGGAGCCTCCCCTACCTCCATCCCTCCCCTTCGGAACCCCAATCAGACCTGTTCTTCCAGCAAGCTCCTGTAATTCTTTCTCCCCCTGCCCCCTCTTCGCTATTCTGGACAAGCCAGAGCCGGCCTGTCATGGGGGCAGTTCTGGCTTTCTCGCTTCCAGCCGTATGCTTCATCTGCTTGGAGCTGAGTTTCCACTTCTGTCAAACGGGGTTGATGCTGGTGATGACCTGATAGGGTTGTTCAAAGGATGAAAAAGCTGATTGCTGTAAAAGGCTTAACATAGAGCCTGGCACATACTCAGGGCTCAATAAATGACAGCCCAATAATGTCATCATTCCTCCCTGTTGTCACTCTCCTAGGCCAGGTTGATTCATCTCTTGCCGAGGGGAGAACAAGAGCCTCAGAACTGAACTCTTGTTAATCCATCTTTGCTGCTGCAGTCAGAGTGATTTTTCCAAGACACAAATCCAGCCCCTGACCTCTTTGCTTAAACCCTTCAGTTTTAAATGCCAAACTTTTTAGTGGTTTACAGATCCCTGCAGAATCTGGCTTCCAGCCTCATTGCTCTTTCCCTAAGTCTTTGCCCAAGTCTTTGCACCTCATGACAAGGAGATGGTTTTCCTTTCCAGCACCCTCTCTGCTCTCTCCAGCCTCTGGGACTTTGCTCTTATAGTTACCTCTATGTGGATAAATCCTTTCCACCGGTATTCCTTGGCTTCCTACTACCTGTCCTTTGGGTCTTATTTCGGATATCACCTCCTCTGGGAAGCCTTCCTTCATTGCCTCCCCACTGTAGTGGGAATAGACCCTCTACCTCTGGGATCCCAATGCTCCTTGCCTGTGTGTCTCCCACCAAAGCATCATCCTGCATTATAAAGGCTTGTTTGCAGACCTTTGTCCCCCTCTAATCTGAAAACCTTTCCAGGGCATTGACCATCTTTCCATTTCTGTGTCTGTGGTCTGTCCTAGGTCAGGCTCATAAGCAGATTCTCACCAGTTGTTTGTTGAATGAATAGTCACTGCTCTGGGGTGGTAGTCCCAAAGTGGAGACCAAGGAAGCCTTTCTAGGGCAGAGGCAGCAGGAAGTTTCTGTCCAGGGTATTTCTATTTGGGTCCTGCCCAAACATGTAAAACAACCCCTCCCTCCCCAGTTTATTCTCTCTCTGCTAGCCTCTTGTTACCATGGCACCAGAACATGGAGAAAATACTTATATCCACCTGGAGAATTTGGCTTTTGCTCAAATGGCTTAGGCAAAAAGAGAACTTGGCCGATGTAACTGAAGAGTGTAGGGGTTTCTAGCTTCAGGCATAGCTGGATCCAGATGCTTAAATGATATCAGGAATCTTCTGAGCCCCTGTTTTCCTTTTGGTGGCTTAAATCTCTGAGAGTTCCCACCACCGTTCTCTTCACCACTGGTGACAACAGTTCTAATCTATCCACTTAGCAACCCCTCCCGGAACAGAGTGCCCCTTTCCTGAAAGTTCTTGGGAAAGTTCTGGCTCAGGTCACAAGGACATTCCTGAACCAAACACTGTAGCCAGAGGGATGGGGTACTCTGGTCGGTCAGGCTGGGCCATTTGCCCAGCCCTGGAGCACTGGAGTAGGGTCAACCTCATGGGACCAAGAGGGATTGAGGGAAGGGTAGGGTGGTTCTCAAGGAAACCTGGGATAGAATGACCAGAGGGAGATGGGTGTTGAGGGTGCAAAGCATCCGCCCACTTGCCTCCCCATTCTGGCTGCTCACCAGATGAACTGGCTCCCCCGCTGCCACTGCCACCCCTAGCCAATGGAGCCTGGGCATTACGAGGGATGCCATGGGTCCTTACCTCCCTTTTAGCTTGTGAGACAATACACCCAGAGTGGGAGGCAACTTGCTCAGATTCGCACCCTATAATCTATTTTCTCGGAAGCACTGATCTTTCTGCTCTTGGGAACAGAGGCAGGGGAATCGAGATCATTCCTGGAGAACCATGTGCTGCTTTGGGGCTCCTTGAGTATTTGGATCTGAAGAAGGAGATGAAGCCACAAGCCTGAGTCTCCCACCCTGGACCTCATCTCCAAACCCAACACTTCTCCCAGCCCCCTTCCTTTTCAGCTCCCCACATTTCAGCACCCAGGATGATAACCAAGGGTCGCAAGCGGAACAGCATGGTTCACCCCCAAAGCTTCTTGTATGCGCTGGGTGTGGCCCTGAGGACACCACCCAGGGCATCTCAGGGGGCCACTATGGCTGTGTGGCAAGTCCTGGCATAAGGCTCAGGGGCTGCCGACCACCTTGGGGATGGCCTGTCAGTGTCCCCAGGAGGTTGCGGGGCAGATCTCGTGCAGCAAGAATCACGTCTTGGTGAGACTTTCTGCTCAGGACCACTGCCTGTCTGTCTGTTGTTCTCTGCATCCCCTTTCTGCCACCCCAAACCTAGAACCACCACACAGTTCATGGATCAGAAGGCACCCAAGGCTGGGTTTTGAGGTCACTCCTATGACCCAGGCCTATCAGTTAGGAGTCCTTCACTTCGGGCACTGAAACTTGATTCCTTGATACCCCTTTAGTCAGCGAGACACTGCTTTCTCATCTCTGAGAAGGGATAACAGCCCCTCGTTTAGTAACTTCCAGTCTAGTAAGTCTAGTAACTTCCAGTTACCAGTGCTGGGGAGCAAAGCACTCCAAAACTTAGTGGTTTTCAACAACGGCACCGTGATGTTACTTGTATATGCATAGTTTTGGCCAGGTTCATTGGGATGGCTTGACTCAACTCCATCAGACAGTGCCTGGAGCAGCTTGAAGACCTGGAATCATCTGGAAGCTCATCCATTCACATATCTGTGACTCAGCTGGGGCTTTCAGTGAGAATAGCTACACGGGGCCTTCCTTGTGGCCTAGGGGGTTGGGTTCCCAGGGCCCAGATCTTATGGCCTAGCTTCACAAGTCACTCAGGGTCAGTCTTCTCCACGCTATTCATAGTGGCAGTAACAAAGGCCCACCAAAGTTCAAGGGGAGCTGGAAGAGACCCCCTCTAGGTGGGGAGAGGTAAGGTTTCAGAAGAGCACGTAGGTTGGGAGAGATTGCTTGTGTTAGAAAACACAGATGGCCACAAGAGGCTAGGATGAGAAGATGTCATTTAAGAATTTAGCACGTAGGTGCTCAAGAGTCAGTAGTGTTGTTATCCTTGCTATTATTGGAAAGATTCAGCATCTCTTGGCATGAAAATATCCTTTAGACCCTCTGATAGTGAAAGGTGCAGTAGGAAGTGGATTATTTCCATCAGGGCTGCCAGAGAAATTGACCCAGAGGCGTTACAGGATTTGTCCAAAGTCACCGAGCGTATCCGCACCTGCGAGGTCCTAGCAAGATGGGCTCCCTTACAGCTGCCTCTGTGGTTAGCAACATTTGTCTTTCCGGGGGCAACCACCCAGGCATCAGTTTCCCCTCTGAACAGGGGGAGAGTCCAGGCTCTGCCACCCCAGAAGCTGAGGGGTCCAGAGTGGAGGACACTCTTGGCTGTGCCTCTCAGCCTGGGTCACCAGCCTGCCCATCCTTTCCCAGGCCAGGGGAGCTTGGCTGCCTCTGAGCCTGTGTCTGGCACTCACTCCAGGATGTGAAGAATGAGCCTGCCAGGTCGGAGGGCAGATCTATTTTTGAACCTGGGACCCCGAGGAGGTCCAGAAGAGCCAGTGACCCAGGGAACCAGCATACCCCTATATATTTTGTTTGCTTTTCTTAGACAAGCACAGCATGTCCTTCGGAGAAAAGTCAGAAAATGCATGTTAGCATGAGGGGAAAATAAACGGAGCTTGAATTGTCACCAGCCGGAGGCAAAGACCGTTGCTCACATTTTTGGAGTATGACCTTCCCCCTCCCAATCATTTCCCTCTATGTATAGATGCATGTATTTTGAGGGTGGGTTTTCTAACACACGCACACACACATACACACACTGGAATACTCTTTAAATGGTGTTTTATTGTATTTTACTTATTTACGTATTTTACTTACTCATTGAAAAAAGAAATCAGAAATGCGCACAGGATCATATGATTTGATCCTATATACCCATCACTGTACATGGGCATGCGCTAGCATTTTGCATATCTGCTCTGGAGTTTTTAAAGAAATAAAATATTACACATTAGGTTGGCCTCTCTCCCATTCTGCTTCCCAGTCACATTTTTCTCTCCCTTCCCAACCACAGGTCCCTAAACATGTATCCATAAACAATATATATCAGTTTTGTGCTTTCATAATTCCAATATATGCTATGAGGATGTAAACAATGTTCTGTGCGCACGCTATTTTCCAGCTCTACCCAAATGACACATACAGATCGCGTGCCTAGGTCATTTTCTCGTCACCGCTGTGCAGCTTTGCACCATGTAATAACATGACTCTTGATTTATCCAGCCCCCGGCAGATGGGCATTGGGGTTGATTTAATTCTTTTCTCACTCCTAACGAGGCTCCTGTGGCTATCTTACCCATGAGCCTTGTGCCCTCGAATAGATGGACAAATTGTGCTTCCAGCGGCTGCTACACCTGATTTCCTTCCGCCCGTGGGCCACGAGGGTTTCTTTGCTCCAATTTCTTTGCTATCCCTTGGTATCACAGGCTTTCCTCTGTGGCATCTGATGGCTGTGAATGAGATGACATTTGTCAGTATCATAGGACAGGCCTGAATATCCAAGGGGATCCTCTCTCACACCCTGGTGGGCTGAGATGGGACTTGTGACCCACCTTATTTCCCCTTGGTTCTCCCTCCGCTCCTCCTTATCTCAGGTGGACTCATTCCTCCAGGTTTTCTGGATGGTACCAATACATAAATGTAAATGTGATCGGGTGGACTTAAGTATTTAAGGACGTTTGTAGGAACATCTCTCGTACTGGATTTCCAGGTGTCCTGTCCTTCTAGCACTCTCCCTTAAAGTCAGGCATGGCCATGTGACTTGTTTTGCCCACTGATTGTGCAAGGTAACATTTAAGAAACATTGCATGATGCTCTGTGCTTCCCTCCCCGACTGCAGAGAACCAGGAGCCTTGTGTTAAGAGAGCTGCAGCACCAAATGGCTGATATCTTGGTCCCTGTGAGGTTTTGATGAGCTCACCTGACGATCTCCATTGGACAAGAAGCATGAGAAAGAATAACATTCTTTCCTGTGTTGTGCTGTTTGTCATGGCAGCCTTGCCTATTTTGGGTTGAACTCTGTTCCCCCCAAATATATGTTGAAATCCTAACCCCCCAGAGTGTGACCTTATTTGGGGAAAAGGGTAATTGGTTAAGATGAGGTCATACTGGAGTAGGTTTGCCCTTAATCCAATAGGCCTGTTGTCCATATAAGAAGATGGTGTGGAGATGTGAGGGCAGGACAGCATGTGAGGATCGAAGCAGAGATCGGAGCGATGCAGCCACAAGCCAACGAACTGCAAGGATAGGGGGCGATCACCAGAAGCCAGGGAGAGGCAAGGGAACATTCTATCCAGAGTCTCAAAGGGAACGTGGCCCCACCTCCGGAGCTCTGAGAGAATCCATTTCCGTGGTTTTCAGCCACCCAGTCTGCTGGACTTGGTTACAGTGGCCCCAGGAAATGAATACCCTGACACTCCCTGGCTGATACAACAGTCAGTGATGGCAGCCTCTTTTCAGTCCAGGCATCCCCGTGTCTGCTTAGTGACACTTTCTGTGCACTAGGCGCATGCTCAGGGCTCAGCATGAGTGCCCATTCATTCACTGTGTTATTTATGGTTTACCTGTTTATGTTACTTACTGTGTGCCTACCATGTGCCTGGCTCTTCTCTCTAGGCCCTGGGGAAGCCCAGGGAACCAAACGGCCCTCACTCTCACAGAGCTGGCAGACTAGAGGGGTAGACACTAAGCAGGATGACTAAGTGGGTATGTGTTTGGCTTTACTGAGGAGGTGGCTCTTGGACAGGGACCAGAAGGAGACCCCATAGGTCCAGCCTTGAAGATTTGGTGGCTCTCTGCCTGGCTCCTCTTCCAGAAGAGGAATGGGAAACTGTAGCAAGTTCATGGGCTAGAAAACCAAGGTGCTATTAAAAATGAAGTTGTAGGAGAAAGGTTTATGATGCACTGTTAACTTAAGAAAACACTTCAGCCAAGATTTCTTAGATAGGACACAAAACCAGAAATTGTAAAAGAAAAAGATGGGTGAATTGAATTTTATGGAAATGGATGGCTTTTATTCTCCCAAAGGCATGATTAAGATAACGAGAAGGCAAGTCACAGACTAGGAGAGAATATCTGCAAAACATATCTAGGGGTACCTGATCGGCTCAGTGGGTGAAGTTCGTGACTCTTGATCTCGGGGTTGTGAGTTTGAGCCCCATGTTGGGTGTAGAGATTACTTAAAAATAATAAAAATCTTTAAAAAAACCACTTATATCTAATAAAGGACTTCTATCCAGGATACATAAAGAAGTCCCAAAATTCACTAACAAGAAAACAAACAACCCAAGAAAAACATGGGCAAAAATTTTGAATAATTTCTCACCGAAAGAAAGAAATGGCACATAAGCACATGAAAAGGTATTCAGGATCACCCATCATTCGGGAAACGCAAAAGCCACAGTGAAACACCAATACACTTTCACAGAAATGACTATCATCAAAAAGACTGATGATGAATCTTGGTAAGGATTCGAAGCAAGTAGATCTCTGATTCATTGCGAGTGGGAATGCAGAATGCTACAGCCATTTTGGAAAACAGTTTGGTGGTTTCTTCTAAAATTAAACATATATTTAACCTAACTCATTAATTCCCTTCCCAGGCATTTTTCCAAAAGAGATGAAAATGTATGTCCATTCGGGAGGCCTGGGTGGCTCAGTGGGTTAAGCTGCTGCCTTCGGCTTGGGTCATGATCCCAGGGTCCTGGGATCGAGTACCGCATCGGGCTCTCTGCTCGGCAGGGAGCCTGCTTCTCCCCTCCCCTCTCTGCCTGCCTCTCTGCCTACTTGTGTGATCTCTGTCAAATAAATAAATAAATGAAAAAAAAAAGAAAATGTATGTCCATTTGTTTGTATGCTAAAATTCTTATGAACATTATTCATAATTGCACCAAACAGGAAACAACCCAAATGTCCATTACCAGGCGAATGGGTAAACCAGCTGGTATATCCACACAATGGGGTCCTACTCAGCAATGAAAAGGAATGAACCACAGATACACAGAACAACACAGATGGATCTCAAAAGCCTTATATTCAGCAAAGGAAGCAAAACTATGAAAGAGCTCTTACTGAGTGATTCCCTAGAAAAGGCATATCTAATCTATGGTGACAGAAAGCAGATCACTGGTTACAGGGGCTGGGGGGGCAGGGCTGAAGGGCAGGGATTGACTGGGAAGAGACACTCAGGAAGTTTTTGGGGTGATAGAAGCGTTCTCTACTGGATCAGAGAAGTAGCAGCACAGGTGTACAAATTTATTAAAATGCAACAAACTATAAATATAAAATGGGTAAATTTTACCGTATGCAAATGGTACCTTAACAAAGCTCATTAAAGTAAAAACAGGTCTTAGGGAAATGGTCAGCTCGGTGATCACCAAAGTGACCACTGCCTGCCTGTAAAGACTAGGTCCAGAGCGCCTGGGTGGCTCAGTTGGCTCAGTGGCTGCCTTTGGCTCAAGTCATGATCCTAGAGTCCTAGAATCGAGTCCTGCATTGGGCTCCCTGCTTGGTGGGGAGTCTGCTTCTCCCTCTGACCTTCTCCCCTCTCATCCTCTCTCTCAAATAAATAAATAAAATCTTAAAAAAAAAAAAAAGACTAGCTCCAAGTCACTGTGCCTCATCAGCAAATGAGAAATGCCACCCACCTCATTGCGCCATCCCTGTGAGCATTACAGGTGATTCAGGGGAAGACCCCAAAAGACTGTAGTACATGATAGTTAATGATTATCACCTTTCATAATCATAGGAGGGGTAAGGTTCCATAAGGGGTCTTAGTATCCTTTCTCTCCGTCTACTGAGAATCATGAATCCAGCCACACACCCATCCATGCCCCCAGCACCTGTTTATTGAGCATTTGCTATGTAACAAGCACTGTGATCCATCCTATGGGTTCAACAACAAAGAAGAAATGCTGTCCTCTCCATTTGTATTTTACGGCAAGAAAATGATACCAAGCAGGGGCACCTGAGCAGCTCAGTCAGTTAAGCATCTGACTCTTGATTTCGGCTCATGTCATCATCTCGGGGTTGTGAGACTGAGCCCCATGTTGGGCTCCATTGTGCTCATCAGGAAGTCTACTGGAGATTCTTTCCTTCTCCCCCCCCCCCCCCCCCCCCCCCCCCCCCCCCCCCCCCC
>ML108625.1:41804-97893 GCA_003697995.1 Taxidea taxus jeffersonii
CCCCCCCCCCGCTCCTCCTCGCACAGTTTCTCTCTCTCTCTAAAAATAAATAAAATCTTTAAAAGAGAGAAAGAAAGGAAGAAAGAAAGAAAGAAGGAAAGAAAGGAAGAAAGAAAGAAAGAAAGAGAGAAGGATACCAAGCAAAGAATAGACAGAAGATGAATTCCAGTGTGACGAATGCTGGAAAGGAGGCTCCAAGGACCCCTGGTCTTAACCTAATTAGGGTACAAAGATGCTTCCTTGATAAAGGAGCATTTTAGACAGACCTCAGGGGTGGTGTAGAGTTACTCAGGAACTGGCTCAGGGGGCAGCTTCCAGCAGGGAGCATAGCACAGGCCCTGAGTAGGGAAGGAGCCCTAAGAAGGAGCACTTTGCTCGCCTTTTGTGAATGAGTTGCTTATCCACCCATGGCCCTCGCCTTGGAGGTGGGGATGAGAGCAGGGCGAGCCCAGCCTGGACTGGAAGTTCCAGGTGTTTGGTCATCTTGGCCATTGGGGACCCCTACTCTACCTCTCTGTCCTAGACCCTGACCTCCCCCACCACCCCGCATTGTAACCTGACACTCCCCAGGGCCCTCTGAAATCTGTACAGGCCTGGGAACAGCCCAATTGGAATCCCTTTTGTTTGAGGCCCTCCTCAAGTTCAAAGCATGTTGTACTTCCTGACACAGCGCTTCCTGCCTCCCGCTCAGGTGAACTTGGCAGCTGTCCTTGGCTGGAAACCTGCTTTTCACAAGCTCACTGTCCCTGTGGTGCTGCTGACCCTGGGAGGGGGGTTGGGGGCAGCTGTGTGGAGGGGCCAAGGGGCCAAGGGCCGCAGATGACCGGGAGGTGTGCAAGCAGGTGGGGCTTCCCATCCTTCCAGCCCCCATCCTCCTCTGGGAGGCCATTCCTGACCCCCATCCCTGCCCTCTGCAGCAGCTCCCATCCCCTCTTCCCCGCGCTGTTCCTCATCTGGCATCAGGCACACTGCTGCTAAGCCGGGGTGATGTTGCTGCGGATAAGAAGTAATGGCAGCATTGTCCTCACCTGGAAAATGGGTTCAATATGGCATTGGCCTACTTCACGTAGTTGCTGGGGATGACACTGTCCTTAGCACGAGAGCAAGGGCTCAATCCAGGTCATGGATTGCAGCTCTTCTTATGGTTGTGGCCCCAAGGACGGTTCAGCAAGGACTTCCTTGGGTCCAGAGCCTGCACCACTGCCTCCAAGATCACACAAGCCAACAGGGTGTCGTGGCACTACAATAGGACAACTGAGTTTCAGCAAAACTAAGGCATGGGCTCGAGGTACAACAGCTGGGACCGGCAAAGCCAGCCCTGTGTGGAAGATGCCCCAGCAGACTCTGAGCCCCTGAGGGCGCGCTCCTGCACACACTGGCCGCTGGAGGGCGCTGGGCTCACTGGGCTCTAGGCTCAGATATCCTGGGCTCATTCCTCCTTCATCCTGAGAGACCCTGGGCTAGGTACTTCACCTGCTTGAGCTCAGCGTCTGTCTTTGGAAGATGAGATAACTGTCCCTACCTCGTAGGGGCTGTGCAGGGGGATGAAGGAATGAGTGGATGGGAAGACAGAGCCCGAGGCTTGGCGCACAGTGGGGCTGATGGGGCAGGTGAAGCAAGGGCAGGCCTGGAAATTCTGGAGGGCAGGCACATTTCCCCCCCCAGATATCATCTCTTTGGCAGAAACCATTCTCAGAGGGTTTGGCAACAATATAAAATTCTATGGGTGACAGCAAATCTCAAACTGGCCTATTTTCCTAAGTGGGGTATTTTTTTCATTTCACATTGGTGTGAGAGGAATGTTCCTGGCCTAGGAGTTGCTGTATTAGGTTCATTCATTTATTTAGGCATTCCCTGTGCATAGGTCACATAATACCAGACTGGGGGGGGGGGGCTCTGTATTTGCTGTTTCTTCCGTCTGGATCACTGTTCCCCCTGTGGGCATGTCAGCATTCTAGCTAAGCTCAAATATCTGCCTTCAGAGAGGTCTTCCACGGGCACCCTATAAAACAAACTCTATCCCTTCCCCACTGTGGTTTCTTGATGGCCCTTTTACTATTTGACATTGCGTTTTAAATGTACTTGTGTGTTTGCTCTCTGTCTCTCCCATCAGATCATGCACCCCTGAAGAGACAGACCATCTCTAAGCCATTCCCTTCTGTATCTCCATGGCCTACCACATATCTGGCATACAGCCAGTGCTCAATAAAGAGTTGTTAAATGGATGGATGAAATGCAGTATGCTCTAAACCGAACATTTCCTAAGTACCTATGCTCTATGGGCTGTGGATATGGAAATAAATCAGATGTAGTTCTTGGCCCCAAAGAGCACTCTGTCTAAGGGAAAGGGCTTTTGACGAACGCCATAGTAAAACATAGCTGGGGAATCCATTTCCAGCTTCTGCAAGCTTCATATAAGTGTGTGGAAGGAAGGAGGGAGGCAGGACTGTGTGCTGAGAGCCTACTCCATGGCAGGACCTTCCACGTGTCACGTCTGGCTCAGTTTTCACAATAGCCCATTCTACAGATTAATCATAGGGTCAAATGACTGGGGCAAATATCAAATTCATAGCAGCACCAGGATGAGACTCACGTGGCCAGAAACTAAACTCTGAGTTCTATTTCCTCTACCACGAAGGCCCCTCTTGCTCAAGAGAAAGAAATTAAGTCCAGCCTAAGGGGGCTCAAACAAAAAACTATATATACCATTTTATATAAAATATAGACATTTTGTATATAAGCTACTCCATTAACTATTTTATCAAATGCATCCTCATCTTTAACATTTTACATTAATATAAAAATTTAGAATATAAATGTAATAATTTATTGATAAAACAGCTATATCCAAGAATAGTGGCCTTCAGGCACAGCTGGTTCTAGTATCTATCTCAAACAACATTAAACAACAAACTGGCTCAATTCCCAGATGACCTCTCAAGTCATGGTGGCAAAATGGCTGCCTTTAATGCCTGCCTTCCCAACCCTCAGAACCAAGAACAAGCCCCAAAGAATAGCCCCAAAGAACCAAGTCTTGAGGGAAAAAGAGTATCTCATTGCAGGCCTTGGTGTTGGCTAATCCAGCACCCATTCCCATCAGCCTCCTCCCAGCATGGAGGCTGTATAGCCAAATACTGACCTTTCCAGTCTCTTCCACAGCTGGGGTGGGGGGCTTGTGACACAGTGTTAGGTGATGAGACAAACTAGAGTCAGCTGGCAGGAGGAGAGTTTATGTTGCTCCCATAACAGGGGCAGCTGTGGCCAGAGCGGCCCCTCCCTACTTTGTCTTGTCTTGAGCACAAGCCTGGTGTTGGAGCATAGAGCATCCTGCAACCATGAGGAAAGGAGGGCGGGAAACTACATTACCCTTGACATGGCTAAGCTGCTGGACTTCTACCTTCAGACTTCTTCCTAAGAGAGAAAAATAAACCTCTACTGTTTAAGCCAAGGCATTAAATTCCCTGTTACTTGTAGCTAAAAGCATTCCTGCTGCTACACGTCTCTGTCAAGTCCCATAAAATCCTTGGGGAGGTGCCCCATTGGCTTCGATGGCATCCTGTTCCCTCTGCTGAGCCAACCACGATGGCCTGCAGGGATGGGATATGCCAGTGACCACTCCAGCCAGCACCCTTGCCCCATAGGCTGGGTATGGGCAGGGACAGATCCCCAGGAAAGAGTGGGGGTCTGCCAACAGAGGAGGAAATGCTGGCTACACTCCTTCCACCCCAGGATCCGTGGAGACAGCAGACACCTTGCTCTTGGCTCAAGATTTCTTCTATCATTTCCTGCAACATGGGGCTTGTTCAGCTTCCAGGCTTTTCACTGGGTAGGTGGAGGGGATGATAGGGGAACTGTCCAGTTAGGGGATCTTCCTGGGGATAAAGGACAAGCCACAAAGTCTGCATTAAATGCAATGTGCACAATGCCCTTTCTGTGGCCCAGGATCAGGCCATGACCTTGCCTGAATACATCCTATCATGCCTCCATCCTTGCTACCCTGAAAAAAGAGGAAGGCAAACCTCTCCCCTTCTCATTCCTCTCCCCTCCTGTATGACTTTGCCTCCAGACAGGTTCAAGTTCAAACCCATCTCCGTCACGTCAGCAGGTGGGCAGCTTCAGAATATTATCTTTTTTTTTTTCAGAATATTATCTTAACTCTCTGTACCTGCATCTCTAATACAGGGACTTCAGGGGGCAGAAGGACCCTCCACGGGGAAGGACGGTGTGAGAAAGAGTGGACCAAATGTCCAGCCCACAGTGGCCCTGTGGCTGGCAGCGATGCCTAGAGCACTTTCCCTGCAAACTCTTCCTGACGATCCCAGGATCCCAGGTAGAAAATCTGCAGCTACCTGAAGCACGAACCACCCAGTGGTGAGCAAACCCAGGCATGTGGCTAAACCGTATTTCGCAGCCTCCCTTACATGTAGGAGCGGTCACGTGACTGAGTTCCGTTCCTGCCACACCTTCCCCTTCCCTGGGCTTGATGCACACAGGCCTGGAGACTTCGGAGCCACAGTACAAGATGGTGGGGCTATGGGATGGAAAGAGCTTGAGTCTTGGGATCATTGCTCAAGAGCTGCTCACTCACCGTGTTGGACTTCTGGTGAGTGAGAAATAAACCTCTATGGTGTTTGGTGCATTCA
Organism: Taxidea taxus jeffersonii; assembly: GCA_003697995.1. Classification (NCBI taxonomy): domain Eukaryota; kingdom Metazoa; phylum Chordata; class Mammalia; order Carnivora; family Mustelidae; genus Taxidea; species Taxidea taxus. Next base: position 46,448 of record ML108625.1, read on the forward strand.
CCCTTTGGGCTTACTAATGTTGCCCTAACTTATCCGCTGCCTGGGGGGTGACCTAGAAAGGCTCACAGGATGGGGGATGCATATCTCAAGGAGAGTCCTCCTCCCAGGACTGCCAGATCCCAGGAGTGACATCAAGCGTCAAGTGAGTCAGTGTGAAGACCAAAAGCAACAGTAATAATGATGGGAGTTGCTGCCACTTCTTGAGAGCTCTCACCACTTGCCAGGCACTGGGCTGATGGCTGCAGACTCTGATCTCTCTCACGGAATCCTCACGATGACCTAGCAAAGGAAGGCACTGCTGGTGTCAGCCCCATTTTACTGAAGAGCCCCATAAGGTGTCTGGGGAAGCTTTCCAAAGGGTGGGATCTTTGGAGGAGCAGCATTTCCCTGACATTAGCCTCCTTTGCCCTTTCTGGGGCTGGGCCCTCCTTCCTCTATGTGCTGGGCATTATTCGTGGGGCTGAGGACACAGCAGCAGAAGAAACAGATGGAAATCCCCGACCTCGTGATGCTGATACTCTCATGGGGAAAACAGGCAATAAACACACAGGCAAATAAACAAGAGGAGTTCAGATGAGGACCAGTAACACAAAGACAGTAAGTCAGGAAGCTGCGAGTGGGCCAGGGGAAGACATGGTGCCGTGAACTTGGATGTCAGAGGAAACCCCCACCCCTGCCCTCTGACACAGAGTTGAGAGGGAAAGGAGGGAGCCGCATGAAGATATGAGGAAAGGTGTTCCTGGCAGAGGGAACAGCATGTGCAAAGTGTGAGTACAAAGGCCCCTGAGGCTGAAATGAGCTTGTCCTCAGGGCACAGAGGAGGGCAGGGTGGCTGGAGTGGAGTGAGTATAGGGGGAGGGGTGTGATGAGGCTGCAGAGGGACAAATGACAAGTCTGGGTGGGCAGTGGTGGGAGGGGCAGAGGACTTCGTTGCAGGGATTCGTCTGGGTGTCAGCTCTGAGGGTGCCGGGAGGGAGCATCGAAAGCAGGAGAGAAGAGAGGGGTCTCAGCCCAAATTTACCTCCCCTGCCCCACTTGACTTATCTTGTCTTTGTGTTTTCCTTGGCACAGTGGAAGCTACATCCCTTGGGAAAATGAGGCCCAGGCTTGGATCCACAGGCCCTTGGAATGACGGGGGCACACTCCTGCCCTCCTGGAGAGGCTGATGTGGAACAGAGGGAAGGGACAGACAGTGTTGAGAGAAAGGACCCTCACAGCCCCTCCTCTGCCTCTCATTTGCTGTGACCTGTGACCTGGGGCTGGTCACTGACCTTCTCTGGGCCTCCCTCTTCTCCCCTGTTTGAGATCAGGGCTGGTCTGGTTCCACTGTTCCCCAGCTCCTTGTCCTTGGGCAAGCTCTTCTTTAACCTCCTTGTGCCTCAGTTTTCACATCTGCACAGTGAAGATGGCCCAGTCCCTGGGGCTACGGTGAGAAGTCAGGGTACAATGGCCAGCATGCTCATAATTGCTGGGAATTCCTGTTATTACTATTATTTTACCATGCTATTGCTTTTGTTATTTTTGTGTTAGCATTAGCACAGATCTGTTCTGAGGCCCTTTCTGGCTTTCAGTATGGCCTGCTTGTTGCCTCAACCTCTCCCCCTCCGCCAGCATGAGGGACAGCATTCACCGACCTCACCAGTGCTCTGCCTGAGCAGGGGTGGGGACAGGGATTGATGTCCCTCTTGTAGATGGACCCAGCCCCTATCTCCCTTGCAGTTCTCCTGGCCCGGCACCCTTCAGCAGGGACCCAAGCTTTACTCCCTTGAAAAGGATGGTTTCCCACAAGAGGAGAAAACAGGACCAGAAATCATCCCTGAGACCTGGATGACTACTCAGGTAGAATTTTTTGAGAGCCTAGAGAGAGCAGGAAGGGGGCAGGAAGGAGCTGGGGCGGACATGGAGATGGGCCTGAGAGCCAGCTGCCACTCCTGGTCTTCCTCAGGGTCCAAGGGACCAGCCTCCCCTACATTCTTTGTGTTTCCCTGCCCCACCCTGGCTCCTGTCCCATCCTCCCACTGCTTCCCTCTCCTCTCCTGAGAGGATGGTCCTTCTGTCCCTCCATCTTGCCTCAGCCGCTGGAGAGCAGCCGCCTGGTCTCTTGATGCCCCACTTGATTAAAATGCAGAAGGTGCCTTGGTCCAAAAAACGTGGCTAGGCCCTAAACGCTCCCAGCCTTCTTGGCTGCACAGCCTCTGGCTGCTGGCTGCCCTCATCCAAGACTGAATAGGACTTAGAGACAAGGGAGCAAAAGCCAGAGTGGACCACAAGCCGGGCTTTAGTCTCCTGGTCCAGTGCAGGCCCAGAAGCAGTGTGAAGAGAGGGTGGGGTGAGCAGCTCATTGGTCCCTCCCTGGGCTCCCATCCCTCCATCTGCAAAACGGGGCCAATAATGGAAGAGTTCATGCTGAGAACAGTGCCTGTTCCACTGTAAGCACTTGATAAATCCTCTATAAGACTTTGGCCTTCAGACTCCCACTATCCCCTCACATGGCTTTCCCCCACTATCCCACCGCATCCTTGGAGACCACTGTTAATTGGGCACTTGAGGCCACAGCCAAGGGGAGGAATCTCCGATTGTCCTGTTCTCAGCTCTACTCCAACACTCAGCAGACCCAGGGGCTCAAAATGCCTTTGCCAATGTTGGCTAAGCCCCCTCCATGCACTGGGCTCTGAGATGCATGGTGTTCTTTGTTTGTTTGTTTGTTCCAATAAAACAATGATCGATTCAGTGAAAGAGGTTCTAAAAGGGTGTCCAGCCACGAGTTAAAACTGTCCAGCCAGCGGCTCCTGGCCCCTTCCCGCCCCTTCCTGACTGCACACAGACAGCCTGGGCACCTTGCATGCATGCTGCCCTCCAGCGCCCTTTGTCCACTGCACAATGGGACCCCGGCGGAGCCCGTCAGCAGAGCAGCTCTGCGTCAGGCGTTTTCATCACTGCATAGTTGGCCACAGTGTGGCGGGGCCACCGGCAGTGGGGCCCGTGCTCCTGATGGATTGCTGGGCTGCGGCCCGGGTCCTTCTGTTTCTAACAGGGCTGCAGGGAAAGCCCTCGTCCGTGGCTCTTTATCTACATGGGGACTGTCTCTAAGACAGACTCCTGGACGTGAGCTGACAGATGGCATGTGCTCTTTATGTGTGGGGTGCTGCCAGATTCCACATCCACGGAGGCTCTTCTCCACCTGCACATTCACTACCCCACTCCCCCGTCCTGGCAGTCCCCAGCCTGCTTGCCCCCTTCATTTTCTTCTTCCGGTGGAGGCAACCAGAGGGCTGAGCACCCTCTCCTGGCCATCCTCTTGCTGCTCGTCTCTTGGTCAGCCAATCCTGGTTGAGATCAGCATTCATCTCTACCCGAGGGGACTGTATCACAGGCACCCACAGGAATCGGGGATCAGTGAGGAAGAGCTTTGGATCCACAGAGGCAGTAGAGGGAGAGTTTTGGAGTGGGGGTTCTGGAGACAGATAGCTTGGGGGTTCAAATCCTGGTATGCCCTTTGCTGGCTGTGTGACTTTGGGCAAGTTACTCAACATCTCTGAGCCTCAGCTGCGTTATCAAAAAAGCCCAACCAATAGAAGCATCTAGCTTCTATGATGAGTTAGTACATACTCCGCTTCGAGCAGCAATGGGCACATTAGCTGTTGATATTGTTTGGGCCCCTGTAGTATCATAATGAAGCCCAGAGGGGCATGAGAAGATAATCGCAGTGATTGTTTATGGAGGGCGGACTGTGCCAAGGGATTTGCATGAAATGGCTTATTTAATCCTTCCAACTGGGAAGCCTGAAGCACAGAGAGGTAAAGGGACATGAAGACCTGAAACTGGAAACCCACTGCCTGCTGCTCCTGGGACCTTGTTCAGGTTCCAGTGGGGAGGGTGGCTGGCGTGAGGGTGGGCTGGCCCGCCTGGGAAATGGGATTTCCAGGGCTGGAGCCGGGGCCATAGCACCAGTCTTGATGAGGAACAGATGCACACAGAGTTGCGGGCCCCGCCCACCCCTCCTCTGCAGCCCAGGATGAGGGGTGGCAATAGCTTCCAGATGGGCCCGGCTCTGAGCAGCCTCTCGAGTGATCCCATCTGGTTCCCCATGGAGCAGAGCTTCGGGTCTCCCTCTTCCCTTGCTCTCAGCCCCTCTGGTCCTGGCAGATACCTGACAAAGTACCTTGTTTTGGGCCAGGTGACCTGGGGAAGGTCTGCTTTGCTCAGAGCATCAGTTTGCCCATCTGAGAAACCAGCATTCTCCATGGAGCTGGCCTGGAGAGCTGTTGTGTACTGGGAAAGCTGAGAAGGAGCAGGAGAAGATTTCCCAAACTGTGGAGGGCTGTGCCCATGGGACCAAATCTCCCAGACCAGGCAGCCAGGACAAGTGGGGGTTTTTAAGTTGGTTTTACTTTTCTGTTTGTATTTATTTTCACACTCTGCACTACATAGCCATAGTACAAAATCTCAAAGGTACAAAAGGGAACAGAGTGAAAAGTGAGTCTCTCTCCCACCCCTGTCCGCCAGACACCCACACCCTCCCCCTTTCCCTGAGGCAACCCTTGTCACTAATTCCTTGGGAATCTGTCCAGAGATATTTTATGTGCATGCTGGAAATACACATAGGAATTTTTTCCCCAGTGATGGCAAACTTCACACCCTCTTCTGTACTTTTTGTTATTTGATGATACACTTTAGAGATCTTTCTACTTCATTCCATAAAGAGTGCCGCCTACCTTCTGACGCCCGAAGGAGAAGAGAGCCGAACATCAGACAATTGCTCAGCATGGGCACTGACCAATCAGATGGAGCCCAGCGGCGCAGGCGTACTGGTGGCGCGAGCCAGCCCTGCACCTGCGCAGTGTTTGCATTGCCCGGATGTGCCCACGCGTAATTCACTAGCCTTCAAGTGATGGCATGTGGGCCGTTTCCAATGTTTTACTTTTTCGATCAGGGTTGCAAGGAATACCCATTTTGCACAATGGTAGGAGGGTAGAAGGTAGGATGATTTTCTGGAAGTGAAATGGCATTCTACATCCATATGTTAAAAAAATCATTTTAGCTCCTATCGCACACCATACATAAGAGCTAAATGTCAAACCGAAATATGTAACATCCAGACAAAAACCTTAGATCAGGCAAAGATATTTTAGACAAGACACAAAAAGCCTGAACCATGAAAGACACAAACAGTCTGGATCACGAAAGAAAAAAACAAATGATACATTTGACTTGATCAAAATGTAAAACTTCTTCTTTTCTCATGACACCGTTAAGAAAATGACAAGACAAGCCACGGATCGGGAGAAAAATTTGCAAAAGTCATATCTGATAAAAGACTCGTGTCCAGGATATATTTAAGAACGTTCACTACTCAATAAGAAGACAAGTAGTCCAATAAGAAGTGAGCGAAAGATTTGAGAAGACCCTTCCTCAAAAAACAGATATGGCTCATGGGCACAGGAAGATATTTGGCAGTATCAGAAATGCCAATGAAAGCCAGAGGGAGGTGCCGCGGCACAGCTTCAAGAATGGCTAAAATGGAAAATCAGGGGATTATACCCAGCGCTGGCCGAGGAGGCCCAGCAACGGCAACTTAGGAAACATTTTGGCGATGTCGTAGAAAGCTAAACATGTACTTACCACACGACCCAGGCGTCCCACACCCTTGCATTTACCCAGTCGAAAGGAAAACTGTGTCCACACACAAAAATCATACGCAGATGCTTAGCATAGCTGTTCTCATAATCACCAAATGCTGTATAAACAGTTGTCCGGTAGGCGAACAGGATACATGTGGAATACTAACGGGACAATAAAAAGGGAGGAAGTATTGATACACACAGAAATAGAGATGCATCTCAAAGGTGTGCGAGGAAAGCAGCCAGACTCAAAAGGCATCATACTGTAGGATTCCACGTATAGGACTTTCTGGAAAAGGCAAAACCTTTTGGACAGAGAGCAAGCCAGTTGGTGTTTGCTGCAAGCACGTGGGAGTGTGGGGGAGACCAAGTGTAGAAGAGTGTGATGGATTGATCTAGAGCCTGATTGTGGGGGTGGGTACAGGACAGACATTCCAGCTGACCTTGAACAACCCAGGCTGGAGCTTCCCCCAGGCCGCTCACACATGTGGGTTTTTTTGGTAAATACAGTACAACCAGATAAATGTATTTCCTCTCCCTTATGATTTTGTTATTACATTTTTTCTCTAGCTTTATTGTAAGAATACAGTATACTCTATATACTGTATGTAGTATACAAAGTAGGTGTTCATTGTCTATGTTGTCTGTAAGGCTTCTGGTCAACTGTGGGCTATTAGTAACTAAGGAGATTTTTTTTTTTTACTGCACCAGCCTCAGTGCCCTAAACCCCAAGTTGTTCCAGGTCAACTGTAAACATTTGTCAAAACACAATGAGCTTTACATCTCAGAGGGATGGGTCTTTTTCTACTGTAATAAATTATATTGCAATAAGCCTTATATTTAAGAAAACCATATGTCTGTCTGTAAACTATTCCGAATGCCCCACAGAGGTAGAGGCTGTATGGGTCCCTTTGTCCACCCTCATAGTGTGAGAGTGAGGGCCGGGCTTTGAAGGACCAGGAGGGGGTTGGGGGATGGGGCTCAGTGACCAGACTGGGGGCTGTCTACTGGGGCCTTGAGGGCAGTGGCTGCTGCTTGCCAGGTAATACCGGATCTCCCTCTCACCCAGAGCCACCTTGGGGTCATTCATTCATCCCTTCAGCAGTGGCTAGGTCCCACCCTTGTGTCAGAGTGTGACTGGGCACTAGGGACCCAGAGATGAGTCAGATCCAGGCCTGAGCCTCACAGGGCCCTGATCTGGGCAAGACACACACGGAGTTAGGGACAACACAGTCACGTTGGCGCACAGCTCATGGAAGAGGCACCTGGCCTGCCTGGAGGGCTGTCAAGGAAGGCTTCCAGGAGGAGGCAGAGGCAGAGTAGAAACCTCTAAGGTGGTTGGGTTCACCAGGTGAAGAGGAGAAGAAGGGGGCTCCAGGTGGAGAGCACAGCTGTGTGAAGGAGGTGAGGACTATGGTCAGGGTTGGGGAGTCCTAGGGGATGGTTTACTCACTCTGCAACCATGGGAACCTCACGTGCAGCCAATTTCCTCATTAGAAGAATGGGGCCATAACCTCAACTTCCCCAAGTGGTTGAGATGATTCAAGATAAAGTATATCAAGTAGCCAATGCACAGTGATGTCTGCAACAATGACGGGAGGAAGAGGTGGAAGAATATTTGGGGGTCAGGAGGAGGGGCCGTCAGGAAAGTCTGGTGGCAGCCCCGTTGAAACTGGCTGAGACCCAAAAAGGAAATCCTCATGCTCTCAAGTTCGGGACACTGCCTCAAAGGAAACAAAGGTCTATTATCAGTCCTTTATTGACTCCTTAGCGTGAATTTTCACACCCCTCCTTCTACCAGTATTTCTTCTAGTTGGGATCTGCATTTTTTTTTTTTTTTTAAGTAGGCTCCACATCCCAGCATGGAGCCCAGCGCAAGGCCAGAACTCATGACCCTGAGATCAAGATCTGAGCTGAGATCAAGAGTCACTTAACTGACCGAGCCACCCAGTTGCCCCTACATTTTAAGCTGGGTCTCTGACCAGGGGAAATGTGTTTGTCCCTTGAGGTCAGCCCAACTCCCATTCCCACTTGCTACCTCCCAGCTGGAGCGGTAATTAGTTCTGGATAATGAAATGCCAGCAGAAGTCTGCTATGTGTGTCAGGTGGGGATGGGGGACGAGACAGATGGGAAGGAGCAGGGAGTCTTCTGAGAGAGCTTTCTTGGTAGATATATAGCCTCTTTCTGCTGTTGCCTCTTTCTTCCTGCCTTGAATGTGTGCGCACAGGCAGCCATCTTGCAACCATGAGGAGAAGTTCAAGAGAATCACGTTCCTGACATAACTGGATCACTGAACCAACACCAACTGCCACCTACCTTCAGACTTTAATATCATGTGTGAAAAGCAAACCATTATTTGCAGGGGAATAATTTGTAAACACTGGACAATTGGCATGACCATACATGTGTGTGCTGCGTGCATATTCATCTTGCTTATTTGTTGACGCCTCTATGAGTTTGGGTTTTTCAGTGCTTATAGTCTAATCATTCCCCACTTAACAGAGTCTTAAACAATTAGGGGCTTATTTTCCATATGTAATGGAGGATGGGAGGTGAGTGGTGACTGGCAAAGTTTCAGTGGTTCAACAAAGTCAGGGCTGACAGCTTTACTCTCTTGGTCTTTCCCTCAAACTTGTCACCTCATGGATATAAGATGGCTGCTGCAGCACCAGACATTACATCTGCACTTAAGGCAGAAATTAAGTGAGGCAGGAAAGAATAGTTCCATCTACTTCCTCTTCAGCAGACCTCCACTGAGGCCTCATTGGCCAGAATTGTATCAGATGGCCACTAGTGGCTACATTGGAGGCTGGGAAAGTGAGTATCTGGGAAAGCCAAGAAGAAAACTGTGTTCAGTTAGCAAGGCAGAAGTGGGGGATGGCATTTGGTAGGCTGCCCCCAATAGCTGTCACTCTAGTGTCAGGAGCAGATGGAGAGAGATTGTAGAAGGTATCCTAGAATTCATTAATTTTTTAACAGAAGTGTAATTTACATACAGTGAAATACACGGAGTTTAACTGTGCAGTTGGATGAGCCTAGACAAATACATTCTCCAATGGCACCACCAACTGGAACAAGTTATAGGACATTCTCATCACCCCCCACCAAATTCCCTTACAGCCTTTGAGAAGGAAAGATGAGGAAGTATTCGAGATGAAGAGTCTTTGCAAGTGGCCACAGGGTTCAGGATAAGCGACTCTTCTGTTGAAGATGGGAAACCCCACTGGCAAAGGGCAGAGATATAGGGTGACAGGGTGGATAGGGAGCTAGTTGGGGCAAGGGGCCTTCCTAGTGCAGAATGGATAGCACAAGAGACTGCTAAACAGCGCAGGTTAAAACTCAAGCTCCCACTCCGGAGCTGTGTGACCTCAGGCAGGGGATGGAATCTCTCTGTGCCTCAGTTGTCTCCTCTGTAAAACGGGCACACTGACAATCCCTTCTCTACAAGGCTATCTGGGGAGGCCAGGCGCCTGGCACAGAGGAAGCACTCAGATTGTGAGGGATCTGGTACCCCTTGACGCCTTCCTTCCTTCCCTCTTTCATTCATTCCACGAATCTTGATTGGCTCTCTACCATGCACAGGCTGCTCTTTGGAGGGTGCGGGGGGGGGGGGGGGGGGGGGGGGGGATGCTGGCGGTGCTCTGGGCAGATGTGGCCCCATGTAGAGTCTGGTGTGGAAGACAGTCACAGATAAGGGGGGCAGACATAAAGAGGTCAAGACTTAGACAGATGAGATCGTTTTGTTTTATTCCATGTTTTTCTCTTTTAGAAAGGCAGACTGCCACACACAGCATCTCATTTAGTTGAGTCCTGGAAGCTTGGCTAGCCTACCTTGGCCTACAAATGGACCTTGAGAGCTTGTTTGGAGCTTCCGGCAGGGGAGTGCAGCTCCTCTGTGCCCTTGACCGTGGAATGGCTCCTTCAGGAGAGTTGTCCTCTAGACCCAGCAATACGCTCCTTCTGGAGGGACACGTGGGGAGCCGTGAGGGAGGAAGGGGACACTGGCCAAGGCAGCCAGGTCAGCCACATCAACAGGGGGAGACAGATGTCAGAGATGGATGGCCCCCTTATCTAAATGAGAGCATTTTAAATCACAATTAAGGCTACAAAGAAATGTTGAAACAGGCACTAACTAAAGCAGAGAATGCCTTGGGGCTGGACAGAGGCTATTGAGATAAGATCGTCTGGGAAACCACTGTGAAAAGGTGACATTTGAACTAAGACTTAGAAGTAGAGAAGGAAGCGGGTGCCTGAGGGGCTCAGTTGGTTAAGGGTCTGCCTTCAGCTCAGGTTGGGGACCTTGCTTCTCCCTCTCCCTCTGCTGCTCCCCCTGCTTGTAATCATTTTCTCTCTCTGCCAAATAAATAAATAAATAAATAAAATCTAAAAAAAAAGGAGAAAGGAAGGAAAGAAGGAGGAAGCCATGTGGAGATCCAGATCTAGAGGGAGAGCATTCTGGGCAGAGGGTTAGGGATAGCAAGTGCAAAGGCCCTGAGGCCAGAATGAGATTGGTGACTTTCAGGAGCAGATGAGACCAGTGTGGCTGGAGTGGGCAAGGAGTACAGGTCAGGAGACAAGGTCAGACAAGGAACAGAGGCTGATTTGGCAAGGACTCTGTGGCCATGAGGAGTATGGATTTTATTTTTAAGAGTGGAGAAACATCTAGCTTGCACCAGTCCTGACATAGGGCAAGATACCCTCCATATCCTTGTTCCTGCTATGTCCTGACCTCCTGCTTCCTCCTCCGCATCATTCATCAATGTCACTGGGCAGCTTGGCCGTCCTGATTTCTCCTTATGCCTCCTACCTGCCCTGGCCCATCTAGCAATGAGAACCACCCTTCCCAAGCCCCCTTCACACAGGTTCCCAGGTCCTCGTGAGGTTCTCTTGCATGTTGTTGGGTTAACTAAGCCACTGCCCTTGACCACAGGCCCCTGAGATCATGAAGGAACCTGCAAAGTCACTAACTGAGTCGAAAATGAATGCATTATTATTGTTTTTAGAGGGCAGACCAAGGTCGGGGGCTCCACCTCTTACCTCTGGGCCTGAGCCTCACTGGTAGCACGGTAAAATGGGGGAGAACATCACAAACAAAAGTGGGAATCAATGCTCCTGCACTCTCAGCAGTCATCAGAGACATGGGAGTTCACAGCAAAGAGGCAGACCGCCTTTCCCTGTACCAGTTGGGCTGGCAAAAATGAGAAGCCTGGAGCTTCGTGGGGTTAGCAAGGTGTGGCAGACAGGAATTCCATGTTCTGCTGGATGTTAGGACTGGTGCAGGACCCAGGGACGGTAAGCAGGAAGCTACCAGTGGTCCAGCCACCATCGCCCTGTGTGTGTAGCCCAGAAAAATTCTCCGGCAGGCCCAGGAGGGGGCCCAAAGAGGCAATGATGATTGCGACACAGCTGAGGAAGGGAGTTATGTCTAATGCCAGGGGGAGGGGGCCATGGCGGGGGCAGAAACAATACAACTGAATCTGAGAAACAGCATGTGGTTGCAAGAGGGAAGGAGACAGGACGGACTCTGGCACAAATCCATTTCTGTAAATAAAAACATGCAAATCCAAGGATTCATGCACACAAAAGGACACAGAATGAACTTGTGAGAGTGGATACCCGGGCAGGAAGGGAAGAGGGAAGAGCAGGGGGCATCAAGAGGGAAATTAAATAAAACAAGAGAGGGGTTTACTTGACTTGAGAAAACTCAACTCTCTAGGCAGCCACAGTCTAAAAAAAAAAAAAAAAAGGAAAAAGAAGATAAAATGGGGATGGTAGAAGGCAGCTAGTGTAGGGCTTTCCTTCAGTGGGGTAAAGTAAGCGGAGTGCTCCCAGTGGTATCTGGCGCCCAGTAGGGCTTCAGAACCAGGAGCCCCGCTATCTTGTCCTCCTGGCTCCTCTAGCTTCCTGGACAGTGCTGCCCTCTCCTGGCCAAAAGAGTTACATCACCCAGGCCATTCCCCAGGGTATCAAAGAGTGTGAAAGGAGGGAGGATTGAGTCGCACAAGGAAGGGAATAGACAGTCAATCAGGTAAAGCTTCCTGGAGGAGGAACATCTATGCCGCAGGACAGATCTGGTTTTTAAGAAAAAAATTTATTTATTTGAGAGAGAGACAGCAAGCGAGTACATGAGCAGGGTGTGGGTTGGGGAAGCAGAGGGAAAGATAGGATCCCTGTCCAGGGCTGGATCCCAGGACTCCTGGATTATGACCTGAGCCAAAGACAGATGCTTAACCCACCAAGCCACGCAGGTGCCCCAGGACAAATATGATTTGGAGTGAAGGAGATTGATGAGCAAATGAAGGGATGAATGGAGAGACAGTATCACAAGCTACCACTGTGAAGCCCTACCATTTGCCCTACTATGTGCCCTACCACAACCCCTACCATTTCATCTTCCACCACCCCTGGGAATGGGTGCTGTTATCTCTGGCCACATGTACGGTTGCAGAAAGGGAGACTCAGAGGGTAAAGTGATATGCCGGCCTGTATGTTATATAACCCCTATTTTGCCGTGGACTAGGGTATTCTGGTGAGCTTGGGCACAATTCACTCTTGTGCATTGGTGTCTAGACCATGTCTCAGCAGAGCGTCATGCTAGGTTTGCATGCGGAGTGGACATGGAACCTGCATGAATAGGAGAAAGCTCACGGGATCCCTGCTCTTTGGCAGCTAGGGCACCCCAGTTAGGGAATAAAAATGGGCCTCCGTCCTCAAGCTCAGCGCCGTGTCTCCAAAACCCTTTCTGAAAAATGTTTATGCAAAGCCATGTGAATCTTTGTTAAGGGTATTTAAAGTCCCGTTTGCAAAATGTCTCCAGAGAATTTCTTTTTTTTTTTTTTTTTGAACCTGGTAGTATATTCCCATGTCTTACTGGTCAAAAGGAGCAAAAGAGGACAGCAAGTCTCCTTCTACCTGCTCCCATCCCAGCCCCAACTCGGACTGCATACGGTTCTGCAACTTGCTTTTCTCCATTCATCGTGCGTCTTGGCCATTGCTCAGAGTCGTACATCAGACCCTTCCTCAGGACCCCTTCTCAGCTGCATGACTTCCCATGGAGCGCTATGCGACTATACCCTAAAGGGGTCTCCTGCAGAGGTTTGGAATGTTCCCAGTTCTTTGTGATCAAAACCACTGGCCACAGGAACAGTCGTGTGCCACACACACTTGTTCTGAACGTGGGTGAGGCTAATCAGAGGATAAATCCCTGGAAGTGGCTGGCTGAGCACCGGGGAGGAGTGTGTGTTCATTTTAATACACATCGTCAATTCTCCTTCTCTAGAGGTTGGGCCGTACTCCTCCCCCTAGGAAGGCAGGAGAGAGCACCAGCTCACCCACAGCCGGGCCAAGGCCCTGTGGTTTCAAAATCTGGCTCTCTGCTACTCAGGCAGGTCAAAGAGGGTCACTCTGTGTGATTTGATTGTCTTTTAATTTCAGTGAGGTGGACCATCTTTTCTGTCCTGTGTGTAAGAGCCATTTGAAGCTCCTTTTCCAGATGAAGCTTTTTTGCTGTCTGGGAGCAACCCAGAGCAATGGAGCTGCTGGTGCATCTCTCAGGGGATGTGGGTCTCCCCGGGGTGGCATGGGATGTGCCCCCACCCGGGGAGTAAGTAGTAAGTGGCCACCTGATGGAGGGTGAAGTTTTTGAGTTCCCACTCCTGCTTCCATTCTCAGCCTTGGATTCCCCATCTATTAAAAGTAGGAATAATAAATAAATAAGTAAATAAAATAATAATAAAATCTACTTCTGAGGGCAGGATGGACAATGAATGTGAGTTTGTAATGTGAAATTCCCGATACAGTTCTGGGCTCAGACTCAGGGCTTAAGAAATGATTGTTGAGTGAATAAATGAAATAGATCTTACAATAAAGACCTTTATTGAGCAGTTACTGTGTCTTAACTCTCATGTGTTATTAAAACTGAATTAAACCTCACAGAGACACCATGAGAGATACCCTTCTTATCCCCTTTTACAGATGAGGAAACTGAGGCACACAGAGATGTACAGGATTTTGGCCAAGGGCTCAGAGCTGGTCAGTGGTGGAGATGACATTTGTAGCTTTGTTATGTGGCTCTTCCCTGCCTCTTCCCTGCCCTCTGCCCTAGGAGAGTAACTCGACTATCAACCCCCAGTCCAGTTGTCTATTGCTGTGAAACTAACCTCTCTAACCTCAGGAACATAAAGCAACACCCATTTTATTACCTGTGTGGGTTCTGAGGCCCAGGAGTTCAGACAGGGCAGAGTGGGGCCAGCTGGGCTCTGCTGGGGTATGAGCTAGGAGGATAGCAGCTGGGGGTGGGACAGGCTGGGTGGTGGCAGCTCCTTTCCAGCTGGCTTCTTCAGCCCTAGGTCTGGCTGGCTGATCTGTGCCACCTTGTGGGTGGTGGGTGGCCGGTTGAATGGACCACTATGGGTGAGTCTGGGAGTTGGAGAGCAAGGTGGGGGAGCAGCAGACCCCAGGGCTGAGTATTCTGGTCCCCCAGTCGGGCAGCCTAGAAGGCTTGCAAATTCTGGGCTTGGCATCCCCAAGAGCAGCTTCTGCTCCAGGCATTTGCACGTGCTGTTTCCTATAGCTAGATCCCCTCCATCCAATGTCAGTCTTCGGTTCCCAGCCTGCCTAACTGGTCCTGGAGGAGGTGCTCCCTGAAGGCTCCCCCACTCCTCCAGGCTGGAGACAGATTAACTGTCCCTGATCCCAGATCCTCTCCTCTGCAGGAGGCCTTCTTGCACCATTGTAACTGACTTGAGTACAGACAGAAAGCTCCAGGGATAAGACCTAGGTGTTTATCACTGGCAGCCAGTACAATTCCAAGCACCCAGCAGCCCCTTTGTGTATATTTACTGAACGGATGATGAGATGAAACGAGTGGATTTTGAATGGCTTTTTTTTTTTTTTAAGATTTTATTTATTTATTTGACAGACAGAGATCACAAGTAGGCAGAGAGGCAGGCAGAGGGGGGGCGGGGAAGCAGGATCCCCGCCAAGCAGAGAGCCTGATGTGGGACTCCATCCCAGGACCCTGAGATCATGACCTGAGCCGAAGGCAGAGGCTTTAACCCACTGAGCCACCCAGGAGCCCCAAGATTTAGAACGGCTTTAACTTGCGCCTCTGTCTCCTCTTGTGTAAGTGAGCTTGCAGGCAGAGCTGCCATGAAGCTGCAGGAGATGAGCGCTGGGACCAGGCCTGCACACGGGAGGAAGTCAGAAAGGTGACCTGTAGGGAGGGGAGAGAAGCAAAGGAAATGAGCCACTGCCCTTAGAGCCCTTAGCCCGCTCAATACATTTAAGATGTTCTTCTTATTAATCATTATGATCATAACTGTTGTTTTGTTATTACAAGAACGCACATTTCCTGAGTCTGAGGGACCACACAGGATCGTTTGAAATGTTCCTCTAAGTGAAAAATGGGAGAACTTAAACTCCACGAGTCCCTGGAGGCCCAGGGCCAGGATGTCTTGGCAGGAGGTAGGAACTGCTGCAGTCAGGGTGACCTGCTGTGGGATGTGGGCCTCGGGTCCTCCTCTGAATCCACGTCCCCTCTTGTGCCTGGGGGGGGGGGGGCGAGCCAGAGTCCTGGAGCCTCTTTGCTATAAATGCTACTCGGCAGAAGCCACCATCGCAACGGTTCTTGTTCAGCCTGAGTCGGGAGGCAGCCTCCCCCGGTCATCCACCCCCACCGACCCTGCTGGGAGAGAGAAGCCAGCCAGCAGTCCCCGCCCCCACCCCCGTCCTCCTCAATTTCTGAAAAGGGCGTGGTTACTAGCCAGGCTGCTGCATTGTTCATAGTTGGGCAGCGCCCTCTAGGGACAGGAGGTGGGAAGGACATGCAGGCAGAACTGGGGACACCGCAAGCAAGCTCTGGGATGGGGTGTCTGCTTGAAAGAGGGCCATCTTGCGGCCTCTGGAGCCTGGGTGGGAGGTTGGGGGAGGGTTGAGCAGGGAGCTCTCAGCATGCGCCAAGCCGTGTTTTCTCCCTCTGGAATAGCATCTGGCCAGCTATTCCAGCCAAGCCTCCCTCTGGGCTCTGTCCCTCTTTGGCTGGGTGATCGTGGCCAGTTTTGGAGATCCTCTCTGAGCTTCACCTGCAAGGGACAGTTAGATGGGAGGATCTCCTTCGCAGTAAGGTGGCCTGATCCTCCAGAGAATGTGGGAGAGGCTGGGTGAGAAAGGTTTAAGAGCTGGAGGGAACATCTGAGATCCAGTTTATAGGCCCTCAAGAAACGTAATCTCCTAATTTTAAACCTTAAAAAAAAAAAAAAAAAAAGGACAACCTTGTCCACAGCCCTCATCTGGGAACAGAGGACCAGGCCCCTGAAGGAAAGGCTTGGGGATTGCAGGAGGGGAAGCTTCCTCTCCCATCTTAATTTCTTAGAATGGTGGACGTTAGAACCTCCAGCATTCTAGAATTCAAATCTCACCAGAAAACATACTAGAGAAGAGATCTATATTTGGAACCCTATAGAATCGGATTGCAGAGGCTGGTGGTCAGAAGCAGAAAGGCAGATGCCTCCGACTTAGGCCTGAGCACTGCTGCTGCAAGGCCCCCAAGAGAGCCATCGTCTCCACTGAGCTGGTCCTGGAATGAGTAGTTAGCACTCCCTGTCTGCCCCCAAACTTGTTCACAATTAGTAGGCCTGGGATAGGACGCTGAAATCTGAATTTTTGACAAGCGCCCCAGGGATGCTGTTGGACCACCCAGATTTGGGCAATGGATATAATCTAGTCATGTCATCCATCAAACTGGGGGTGGGTGGGGGAGGCCTGAGGTCCAGAAATAAAAAGGGACTTGGCCTAGAGCCCGCAGATAGCTGGTGCCAGGCTGGGACTCAAACCCGGGCCCCCCAGGGCTGAGGCCACTCTCACCAGCAGTGAGATCATTATTCAGATGGCTCCTTGGGATGGTCACACCTCCTGGGTGTCCCTGGCCCCGTGGACATGTCATCCAGGGCACAGATGGTTTCCTGGGGCCACATCTGTGATTCATGGGGTCGAGAGGCCTTGGGTGGGGAGCACAGCGCTGCTGTCATCAGCCTGTTGCTAAGCCCCCTTCTTGAGAGGACCCTGGCTGTGGGGGCTGAGGGTCCCTCCTCTTCTTTCAGTGCCCCCAACCCTCCCTTCATCCTCGCAGCCCTGAGCATTCCAGGGAACACCGCCCCACATGGTTGAGATTCACTTATTCCAAACTCATCAGCGTCATGTTTTTATAACACCCGCCCCATGCCCAGGAAGCACTTGCAAATTTCTTTTTTTTCTTTTCTCTTTATTAAAAAAAAAAAAAGTTGGGGTCTTGAAACAATAACAATAGAGCATTTCACAGGCACAAACGTTTGCAGGAGAAGCTGGTGGTCTGGCCAGGTGAGGAAGGGCAGCAGCTATGAAGGTGGGCCTGGCGGGTGTGTGGCAGGGGGAAGGGTTAAGGGATTGTGCCGGAGAGAGGGAAGCCTGAGGGTGGGCACTTTCTTGGGGGGTGAGGGGTATGCTACCTCATCACCTTTAACCTCTCTTCCAGCCTGCGGACCCACCGCCCTTCCCCAGGCCACCCCGGGGCCCCCTGGGCCTCAGGCTCTCAATGCTTCTAGCTGCTGGAACCTTCTGAGTTCAGGCCAGCTGGTCATGCCAAGGCAAATTGGGAACACCCCTTCCTGGGGACTCAGGGAGGCCAAGGAGGAGGGGCTAGGTACTGTGATGCTGGAATGACAGGCAGTGAGAACAAACTGGCTTCTGAGCTAAGTCTTATTTGAGACTCCCCGAAGTTCTTCTCGCCTAGTATGTGTGTGTGTGGGGGTGTCCCAGTGAAAGGCAAGTCAGGGTTCCCTGGGGTCTTGGGGGATCAGGGAATCTTCCCTCGCTCCTGACCCTTCCCTTGCTCCTTCTTTCTTCACCTCCCCAAAGGCCCCCAAAGTTTCCTGTGGGTGTGCTGCGCTGGGCAGCCAATAAGTAGAAAGCCTAGCACCTGGGTTTCCTGGGTGACCTTGGGCAAGTCCCTTCTTGGGCCTCAGTTTCCCCATGGGTACAAGGGGCAGGAAGCACCAGGGTGGGGAACAGAGCAGCTTGGATAATCTCAAAGTTCCTTTCAGCTTCGATGGCCTCTTCTGGGCTGGGCCCGTGGTTCCCCCAGGGATGACAGTCCTGCCGGAAGCAGTGCTTGGACCCCCAAAGGACAAGGGAATGCAGTCAGCTTGGGAAGAAGGGGGCAGGGAACCATGAGGGAGGGCAGACTCTGTGGCCACAGGCAGGCTCAGGGCTGGCTGTCCAGCCGGAGGCCCCATCTATGTCCACACAGGGAATGGGGAGCCCCCAGAGCCTCTTCCTGGGGGTTCCCACAGGAGCCGGTGACCAAGGGCTGTGGAGATGGCCTCCAAGGATTGGTCTGAGTAGGGGGCACTGGCAGCCCTGGGTTCTGGGGTCTCCTCTGGGGCAGAAGCAGGGCCCGCAGGACTCCCACAGCCTGCCTGGACAGCGGCCTGGGCCCCGCCCTTGGAAACCTCTTCTCTGTGAACGGGGGTCCCAACAGGGTCAGGGAAAGGCCTAGAGAAAGATGTCTGCTTTCTTTAAGAAGTAGAGAGAGCAGGGCACAAGGAAGAACAGGAAAGAAAGCAGGAGAAAAGGGAAAGAAAGGCAAACAGATAAAAGGTTAAAGAGAAAGAAGGGAAAGGACAGGATGGAGAAACGGAAGGAAGAGAAGGAATAAGGGAGAGCTGGAAAGGCAGGACAGGGGGAGGAAGGGTGGGGAGAGAGAAGGATCCGGTCCCAGCGGCCCCGCAGCAGGAGGGGGTGGTGGTGTGGGAGTTGGAGGGCTGCAGGATGCCGGAGGGTGGGAGGGCTGCAGGCGGCAAGCCCCGGGACTCCTCAGGCCGGTGGGCGGGGCCTCACGTCCAGCGTGCGGTCCTGCCTCCTGTCCTTGCGTGGGCGCTGGTCTCTCCGCCCCTTCTTCTGGCTGGGGTTCCTCCCTGCACCAAGAGCACAGGGCATTGTGTCTGAGCCTAGCGCGGCCCAGCCCGGGGAAGCCCTTCCATCCACTTGCTTTTGAACACTCGTCCGTTGCTGAATGGCCCCACGCTGCCGGCGTGGGGCCCGTCTAGAGATCAGAGGGCTTACTTGGGCGTTACTAAGAGCTGGTCCCCTCTTGGGAAGTTTCATCTCTGTGCCCGGACGGGAGCCCTCACGTTTGCCCTGCTCTAAGTGTTCGAAAGCTGTGTTGAGCCCAAGTGTGACCACGTGGGGGGAATTTCTTTTATTTCTCTCTTATATGACAGGGCACTCAACTTTTTTTTTTTTTTTTTTTTAATGACCCGTGCAAGGAGATCACATTATCCATGAACTTTGGAGTCCTTGCTATTAAAAGGGAGGTGGTCATTCTGCAAGGGCAGAGAAGTCCTGATGAAGGCAGGCACGATGTATCATCCCTCCCGAAGTTGGGACTGACCCCACCAGGAAAACGTGGCTTTGAAAGCATACCAGGGAGGGCAGGACTTAACCCACAGAAAGGTATGGCTAATCTTGGACTTTCCTGCCGCCCTACAGGTGCTATTTGGGCAGGCAATGTCCCCAGCCCCCCAGCGTTCCCCGGGGGGCCTCCCTGCTGCACCCCCCCCCCCCCAATGCTGCCCAGTGCTCACCTGCTGGGCATGGCCTCTGGATGGGACATTTCCTTGACTCGGAGAGCACCTGGCAGGTTGCTGCCTCCTCTTGTCCGGCCTGGCCGGCCTCCCGCACGCGGGTCTCCAGACCCCAGTCCGAGCCGCATGCCTTCCTGTTGTGCAAACAGGGGCCCCAGCTCCCCCAAGGGCCCAGCTCACATTCTTCTGTTGGGTGGAGACACAGACAGACAATTTGGGTCAGCTGGCAGGGAGTGTCCTTCAGATCCAAGGGCAAAGTCCGAGCGATCCAGGTCCCTGAAGACAACAGCTCTTGCCAGGAGCAGAGGGGAGACAGTTAACTATCTATTTATGAGGGCCTGGGATGGGTGCCATACTAAAGCACACCCGGGCCAGAAGTGGGAGTGACCGTGGGCTTTAGAGGGGAGGGCTTCCTGGAGGAGGTTACTGAGGAGCTAGAGGGAGAGGAGGGGATCCAATGGAACAGAAGGAAGGATACAGGCAGGTGTATGCAGTCCGGGGGCCTGGCAAATGTGAGGGAGGGAGGGCAGCTGGTGGGGAGGCAGGGGTGAGGCTGGGAGGAAGATGGGCAGGCCAAGAGGCCAGAAGGTCTGCTGGGAGGCCCTCAGGGCCAGGACATCGCTTTGACCTTGATCATATGCCTCTGATGGGCTGGGGAAGGCAGAAGCTATGCAGTGCTATTGTAAGGAAAAATGAGGTCACGGGCCAAGAAAGTTCTCAGCAGGAAACAATTTTAAAATACACAAATATATATATATATATATATATATATATATATAGTCTTTCGCATTTCATTCTATTGAGTTCCCGAGAGGTAGGCAAAGAACAAGGCGGCTGTTAATACCCCCATTTTGCAGAATAGGCCAGTGAGGCCTAGAGCAGGTAAGGGGCCTGCTAAGGGAACACAGAAGGGAATCTGCATCAGAACATGGCAAGTGTTTAAGACCTACTTGGGCCCAGAAACCAGGTCTCCACACCTGAGAACAGTGGTCCTTCTGCTAGATGTGTTCATTTGCCAAGTAGGGACAGAGCCCCTATTCTATGCCTCATGCTTTGCTAGATGCAGAGCAGCAGCAGGCACAAGACAGACCCAGCTCCGACTCCCAGAGTTCACCACCGAGAAATGTCAGGCTGGGACGGCAGGGTGCTTGTGCCATAATGGGGGAAGCACAGGCAGCCACCGGAGCCCAGAAGAGGCCTGGGTCCTGGGGGCCTGGGAGATCCCAAAGGCTTCCTGGAGGAGGAGAATCCTAACCTGAAGCTTGAAGTTAGGAGTGGGGAGATTAGCCAGGCTTCAGGGAGGGGTAGAAGGGAGATGTGAAAAGGATTTGAACCCAGGTTTGTCTGATTCTAAAATCAGTGCTCTCCTTGTGAACTCTGGGGCCTCCCCTGGTAATAGCAACGAAGCTGATGTTGGTAGTGATGGTGACTGTGATAATGGTGCTCATGATGGCTCTAATGTATAGAAAGGTCCCTGTGTGTGTCTGATGTCCCCTGTGGGTCCTCCCAAGCACCCTGGGACATTCTCCTATGGTTCTTCCTGGTCTCCTGACAGCCCTCACCAGCCCCTGAAGGGAAGGAGGTGGGGCAAGGAGGCCCCCCACTCACCCTGGCACTCCCGAGTGCTGGGTTGGGCGGTGGTGCCCAGCGGGCAGGAGGGCAGACACTTCCCCTTGTATAGGAGAAACCGCCTCTTGCACTGGATGCAGAAGTCCTGGCTGAAGCAGCTTTCACACGTGGCCCCGCATTCTGCAAGAGAGCCAGGGCCACCGGTGGTGAGGGTGGCCACACAGAAGGGAGCCTTCTGCCTTTGAGCAGCCCAAGCTCTGTAGCCCTGGGATCAGGATTAGGTCTCCTCTGAAGCCCAGACCTGTGCAGGAACTGCATTCCAGAGCTCCCTTCCTCATTGCCCTGAGGCTCACTGGGGGCAGGTGCCACATCCAAGGTAACACGCTTACTTGGGTTGAAAGGTCAAGATTCCCTTTCTCATTTGAGCCAAGGCTCAGAGAGGGCAAGTGACTTGTCTACAGTCATATAGCAAGTCTGGGCTGTGACAGAGGACTTCCTGCTGTATTTCCATCAAAGCTCAAAGTTGGTCATGATCTATCCTAGGTCACAGTGAAAATCAGAGTTAGGAGTTAGGGCTCTTTTTTCCCTTTGAGCTAGGCCCAGAGAAGGGGAGTAACATGCCCAAGGCCACACAGCAAGCTAGGGTAGATAGAGGTGAAGGTTTCCTGCTCTACTAGTGCCAAGAGCTGCTAGGGCGCTGACTTGCTTAGGGCTTCTGAGCCAGCCTGAAACCAAGCCAGTATCTTGGAGTCTGGGCTCCGGCACGCACTGCTTGCTTGTGGTCATGTTGGGGTGAGAGGTGGGGTGTGGGCCAGACGTCTCAGAAACCCAGCACTAGCACAGGATGAGGGGAAAGACACGTACTTTTGCACCTGTTGACCTCCTGGCCACGGACGCCGAAGTAGCCAGAGGGACAGTCATGCACACACTTGCCGTACTGGCGGATGCCTTCCCGGCGGATGAACAGGAAGAGCCTCTGCTGGCAGGTGGAGCAGCCATTTTCCTCTGAGCAGATGACACAGCCTGTGCAGTTGCCCCCTGGACCAGTGCCCACTGCCAGCCAGAGCAGGGAGGAAGGTGTGGGAAAGTGGGAGAGAAATAGTCAAACCATGTATGTGAGCAGCATGGACCGTCCCATGGGGCATATTAACTGAACACATGGCCACCTGGACAAACCACTACATTTCCCAGACGACTAGATATAGTCATGTGACCCCAATCTGGCCAACGGGGTATAAACTAAAGCAATGTGTGTAACTTCTAAGAAGCTGCCCTAAAGGGCAAGGGCATGCCCTTTGTCATCCCCTCACCCTTCCTAGTGAGTGGAATGTGAACACAATGGCTGGAACACATACAGCTACTTTGGATCATGAAGTGGTATCGTGGAATGATAGAGATATAAGAGAAAAGAGCCCAGGTCCCCAAGGAAGGTAGAACCACGCTATACCAGCCCTGGGCTGCCCGTGTAGACTTACAGGAGAGAGAAATCACTGTCTGTTTCATTTAAACCACTGTTATGTGGAGTTTTCTACAACTCACAGGCAAACTTAGCCTTCATGGGAATAGTGTGTGTTTATCAGTATGTGGAGGGTGCACATGCATGTGGGGGTAGTGAAGACTCTTGTTCTCTAGTGTGTGGGGGGTGCCCATGCATGTGGGGTTGGGGGAAACCCTCATCCTCCTGCTGTGTTTCTGAATAAGACTCCCTTCCTCCCTGTCACCATCATCAAGCACTCCCAGCATCATCAAGTGTAGTGAGTTGAGGGAAGGAAAATTTATTGCCCCAGAGTCAGCCAGGACCCAAAGCTGGGAAGGAGGCAGAGAATACTCTAGAAAGGGAGCCTCTTCAAGGCTCACAGGGGGTCGCCGCTTTCCTGACCATCACTTGATAAGCCGACCACTTAGAGAGTTGGGAGTTGTCAGCCTGGGGTGGGGGTGGGGGGCTGTGACTTTCCCTTTGTTCCCAACCCCCGAAACCAAGTGAGAAGAGGGGCAGGGTGCCTCTCCTAGAGACAGGGTGCCTGCAACAAGGGGTGGCCAGCTTCTTATGTTCCATTGGGCAATTCTGTCACAGCCCTGCCAATCTGCTCCTTCCTGTGCCTCTCTGAGCAGAGAAAAGAGGCCAAGAGAGAGATGGGCAGAGCTGAGAGAAGAGGCAGCAGCTGAAGAAACTGTGCATCCTTCACGGCAAGCCTAGAGGGCTTCTCAGTGGTGAGGGCCCCTTAGAAGTAGCAGGCGGGGCCGAGGCTTCGGCCTCTCCCGAGCAGTGTGGTTCCTGGCAAATGTCTCAGCGGGAGGCAGCAGGGAAAACCACTGCAGGTAGGAGGTGAGGAGAGTCCGTGAAGGACCGAGCAGCTTCTTAGAGGCAAATGGGGACACGTGAAACTGTCCCGCATTTATACCCCATCAAGGTCAGACTGTTAAATAAACCAGTTACATGCTTTGACTCCCCCTGAGCCCACAGCCACCCAGCATAGGACCTTCTTGACTCTCTAGGTCTATCTGCCCCCCCCCACTTCCTATTGGTGCCTCATCTGCCTTTTAGAGGAATTCCCCATTGTGTGAGGACCTGAAGAAGGGCAATTCCTGGTGCCCCCCACCCCAGAAAAGAAACCAAGGAAGTTCAGCCCTTCTTCAAGTTGATGGTGATGGGCATTGACAAATCAGATACTCATTCCCGTGACCCCGAGTCCTGGGAATTGGACAAAAAGAGTAAGGGGCTATGTGGGGATAAGGGTCACTGTCCAGACCAGTCTGGGTCTTTTCTGCCTCCCCTCCCTCCCACACTGGGATGGGTCCTGCCATTTCTCCAAGCCTGATCTCCAGCTGCCTGGATCCTGTGAGCCCCACACAACCTGCTGATAACTCCCACTGCTGTGGCTTACACCCAAGAACCCCGACTGATCCAGCGGGCTCGCTAATGCCCCTGGGAAGAGAAACAACCAGAAAAGAGCAGAGTAGAGGTTTATGTGTTTCCAAAGCCGTAGCCTCGCAGGGACCTGAGCGCAGAGGGAGAGGGAGTGTGTGTGATGTCATAAGAGGGATCTCCAGGGCCAGAGAGAGAACTTCAGCTGAGAAGCAAACAGGGCCAGACCTCCCATCCCATGGGAAACAGTTTTAATTCTGATAATACAGAGGGCTGGCAAGAATGAAAGGAAAACCCTCCCTTCTGGCAGGAGAGTAAACAAGCCCTGGAGAAAAGTCCAGCAGCATCTAGTAAATTTGAGAATGTGCCTTTTCTGAGCACAGCAATTTGGCATGTGGTCCACGCCCAAGAACTGTGCTTCTCAAACCCTTGTCTCAGCCTCTCCTACAGGTCTTGTTACAACACACAGCACTGGGTTCCACCCCGAGTGTCTGAGTGTTCCACTGAGTAGATCAGAGGCAGGGGGACTGAGACTTGACATTTCTAACAGGTTCCAGGTGACACTGCTGTTGCTGACCCGTGGCCATGCTCTCAAACCATCAGCAGAGAAAGCCTTGTGTCTGTGCCCAAAGAAGCATGAGCAAAGATGTTCTCTACGACATCATTTAATAGCAAACAAGTGTAAAAACCTATCAAAAGAAGACATAAGCTCACTAGGGTGCAGTCCCATAGATGACCCGTGATACGAGACTGGGGAGGGCTTGCAGCCGACCTCATGGATACTCTCAAAGACAAGGCTGACAGCGAAAACGCAGATTGCACAATGAACCACAGAGGAAGAAGCCAGTTGTGCAGAGTTTGAAACCCTGCAAAACAATATTCTTGGACATGTGTGATATTTAAATTTGTATCAAGAGTGAAAGACATAAGGGACTGATAAACACCGAATTCAGGGTGTGGGGGAGAAAAGGGATTCAGGAAGAAGGCTGGGGACTCCTCTTGAATCTGTAATAGTTCATTTCTTCAAATCTGAAGCAAATATTAAGATGGCAAGATTTGTAACAGGTGGCTGGCGGGTACGCAAATGTTCATTGTGTTTTTTATTCTTGACTGTAGTTTTGAAATACTTTACAATAAAAATATATTTAGAAAAGTATTTAGCCTCTATTGTGTCTGTGGATTGGGGAGGGATAGGTAAGGAAAGAGGACTATCTTCTACTCCTACCCTCCCAGCTTCCTTGCCCAAGCCCTGGCCCATCCTCAAGCTGAGATCTTGGGCAGGAGGTGACAGAAGTTCTGAGAGCAGCGGAGACCCGCAGCTGCGAGCCTAATGTTAGTTATGCCCCCAGGTCCTTTCTCTCCTCAGTAAGGGAACCCTTATGTTTAGCCAAAGTCATGTCTTCCAAGAATGAAGACTACATTTCCCAAGCTCCTTTGCAGAGGTATATGGTGCAGTGTCTAAGTTGTGACCAATGGGCTTCAAGTGGGAGTGTCTTGTCCATACTCTGGGAATGACCTTTAAAGAAGGGTGGCTCTTTTCTCTTCCCTTTCTTCCTCTGCTGGTAGGTTTGTGGACTTGGAAGCCAGAGCCAGGGAGGATGCTGGGGACAGAGGGACCTGGCAGAGAGGCCATGGCATGGCCATGCTAACCCAGGGCTGTCCACTTCAGATTCTTGTATAGGAGAGGGGGAAAAGTGTCATGTCACCCCTCTTGTTTAGGCCATTGGACCTTTCTGTCAGATCCTGAGGACTGCATGAGAATGACTGATGCTGTGGGGTCTTCAGCCTCAAGGATGGGCACAGGGTGATGTCATTGGAGACCAGGGTACCTCTCCTCAGTGCCTCGGTGCTATGTCATCCCACTGGACCTGAGATGCGGCCCCACAGCAAAGGGCAAAGGGACCCTCATTTGGCTTGAGGTGATCTCTGCCTCCTGGTGGAACAGGAGTTCCAAGTAGAAATTATGTTCAGTTACAGAAAAACAGAGTAGCATTCGCTGCACCCTGAGTGTGTGGGCAGAGACTCCTACCCGACTCAGGTGTCCCTGCCCACTTTGCAGCTGAGGAGACCACGGGGCCCCAGGGTCCTGCAGCATCAGTGGAGGCGGGGACCTGAGCAGCCAGCCCCCTACTGCCCTCATAGAGCATTTGTTCAGGGCTCCCCCATGTCAGGCAGAGCCTGGGGTGGCAGGGATGGCCCGCGCATAGCCCCCGCCATCAGAGGACCTCAC
Organism: Taxidea taxus jeffersonii; assembly: GCA_003697995.1. Taxonomy (NCBI): domain Eukaryota; kingdom Metazoa; phylum Chordata; class Mammalia; order Carnivora; family Mustelidae; genus Taxidea; species Taxidea taxus. Next base: position 72,354 of record ML108625.1, read on the forward strand.
AGCCACTGGGAGGGCTGAAGCCCACAGGAGGGACTGAACGGTAACACAGACAGACAAAGTAAACTCTTTCTAACCGGTCTCTGGGAAGAACTTAGGAATCCTTCAGCCTGACCCCTGCAGTTGCACCGGGGATCCTGAAGCCGCAAAAGGTGGAGACTTCCCCAAGGTCAGAGGGCCTAACAGCAATTAGACCTACAGCGTTTTTCTAGAGTGACATTTCCACATGCAGAAGACAGAACAGGATAAGGACCCTCCCGTGACCTCGGATGGTGTGTGTGTGTGTGTGTGTGTACACATGGGTGTGCAGGCAGGGAGCAGATCTCAACGCTTCTTTCAGATTTTTGAGGAGTTAGCTCTGCGGCCTGCCCCGTCCTTGGTCCTGGTGGTAGGCTAGGGCGCCCTCTAGTGGCTCCATACGCTCTATACTGTAATGGCACTCCTGACTTCGAATTCTGGTGGCCTCTGTCTTTTCATCACATCTCTGTAACTATTTGTTACAGAGATGGCAATGCTATTTCTCCTCCCCAAGGTCACGGGTGTAGAGACTTGAACAACGACTCTATGAATCATAAGTGATGACAACTAGCGTTTGTACAATGCTGCTTTAGAAAGATCCAAATGTGATAGTTCTTAAACTTGACTGAGCATAAGAATTCTTAGGGAGGCTTGTAAAGTGTCTGGTTCAGGCCCAGGAATGTACATTATAATTAGTCCAAAATAAATGTAATAGGCATTTTGGATGGGTCTTCCCTGCTCACCAACTCCTTTCCCTGACAACCAGATGTGGAAACCATGCTTGAATTGCATGACGCTGTCCCTTGGCCAGTGCCAGAGAGACTGAAGTAGAGACTGACTGACTGCTCTTTCTGGCTGAACGAATTAGATCATCTTTCTTGGGAATTTTGATTCTGGGCCAACAGACAATGGTCTGAGTTGGGCTCTTGATCTAAGGACACTTGCAGGAAGGCAGGCTAGTGCCCATGTATGAGAAGCTTTGGTGGGCACTAGCATTTGTCGCCCCTCTATGTGCTAATCGAGACCCCATCCGTCCGCACTCTCTGACTTTGAGGTTCATGGAGAGACTCTCCAGCCAGATACACTTCACCATGGGTTCCCTTGACTATGGTGGCTGGTTCAAACCTGGCACATGTCTCAGCAAGAGCCAGTCTTAAGATTTTGGGGTGGGGGGTGGTTAACAGGCATGTGTGTGTGCATGCACATGCGTGCATTTTCTTTTCCACTCTATTTGGATTTGGGAAGATGTAGACCAGGGCTGGTGGGCACCACAGGATAGGAGGGAGTCCTGAGAATAGAGGCCACAAAGCAGCAGCAGAGCCGAGAGATTATGTGTGCACCTGGACGCCCCCCTGCGAGGGTCCATAAATTCTCATCTTTTCTCAAGCCACTCTATGGTAGGTTTCCTGTCACTTGCAACTAGACTCCTAATATACAGAAGCAGAGAGAGAAAGAAACACATCAGATACAGACAGAGTAAAGGAACCAGAAACCTCATGGGTCCCAAAAGACAGAGTTTCTGACCATGATGTAAGTCCAGGTTCCAGTTCCCTCCAGGCCAAAGGGCCTGGAGCCCCAGCCACCCAGTCTGCTTACCGTGGCTCCCCAATGGGCACTAGGTTTTAGGGAGCCCCTGGCTTCTTGTATACCCCAACTGTCTCCTGGCCTTCATCACTGGCCTCTCCCAGCTTAGACACACATTTCTAAAGAAAAGCATTAGAGCTCTCCTTGCAATACCCTGGGTTTTCAGGGGACAACAGAAGAGATGGAACCCATGTGATTTCCTATATCAGTTGTCTCCCCATGATCATGACCATCCTCCCCTACTCAAAATACCAGGCCCCAAATACATGGGCCTATTTTACTCCAGCAATTAGATGGGTTTGGAATGACATCTGAGTTGTTTCGTTTTTTCCCAAGGAAATGACAGCAGGATGGATCACATAAAGCTTGGCAGTTTCCAAAGGGAGGCAGGCTTATAACAACTCTGAGAGCATGAGCTAGCCCGGGGTTGAGTGATCCATTCATTCATCCATCCACGCATCCAACCAATATCACTGTGTCACGGCCAGTCCGAGGGGCTCTAGGGTTATGAGCTCTGGGGCGCAGCTGTGTGATCGTGGGCAAAGTGCTTTAACTCTCTGGGCTCAGTTACTCTAGTATAAAAAGGGGTAATAAGGCTTATCTTGCAGGGTTGTTGTAATTAAAGGAGGTGGTTCCTGAAAAACTCTTGGCTTTGAGACCAGCATAAAGCAGGCCCCTGATACACTGTGTCTATTGTTGTCATATTGAAGCTACGACCTGTTCTGTGCCCTCAAAAATCTAAGGACGTGTGTTATGGTGCAGGTGCCCAGGTTCCAGTCCTGGCTCCAGCACTCATGGAATGACCTTGGACAAGTATCCTTATCTCTGTGGGCCTCAGTTTCCCCATCTGAAAACCTGTCACAGCAATTCCTACCCTCATGGGCCTGGATGTGTGCAAAAAACCAGCAAATGCCCTGCACGCAGTAGGTACTTCTTTATAAATGTAAGTTCAAGTTCCTTGCCTGCCCACACTTGGTCAGTCCACACTTGAACCCTCCTCCCTTTCACAGGTGAGCAAACAGAGGCCACAGGTGTTGGTGGACAGAAAGTCCAAGGAGATGGTCTTCAGGCAGACACAAGGAGGCAGCTTTGGTCTTAGGTGAAGGGCATGTTTATCCTTTCTGTTGGGATGAGGGAATGGCCTGTGTCTTCCAACAAAGGTTCCCAACCTCAGGGTGACCCACAGCCTGAGAACAACCCCAGGCAACCTCATTGCCATAGGAGTCAATGGCTTAATGTTTGCAAGGAATCTCCATATTTTTTCCATGCAATATCATGCCTCCTACCCCTTTTCAGCCTGCAGAGCTTTCCTGGAAGGGGTCAAAAGGCCCAAAGTGGCATCTAAGACCCTGAAGATTACATGTTCTCCTGGACAGGTTCATGTCCTCGGCAGCCCACAGCATGTCTGTCACTGAAAAATCCTTAATACCCATGTTGAGAAATGTAGCCCCATACTTTAAAAAAAAAAAACCAACCAAATAAACCAACAACAAAAAACAAAAAAGAAACAAACAAAAACCCTCATTTGGATAGATTGCTAACATTTAAAAAAAAACAGATTTCACATAGAAAGCCAGAATTTGGACCTCTCTGGAAAAAAATCAGAGTATCTACCAACACTGGGCCTGCATTCCCATAGGGCAATAATTGACTGAAGTTACACAGACAGGGTACAGGCTTGTCAGGCTACCCCCCATCCCCTTTAATGACCCCTGACATTGAGGGCAAAGGTCAGCTGCCCTGTATTATCATCTTTGAGCCTCTGCTCATCTCACACCCACTTCAGTCACTGGTGTTAGGAGGCAATGTGGAGCAGGAGTTCTCGAACGTGGGGGGCATGTACCAGATTCACCTTGGACTTGTTAAAACACCACTGGCTGGGTGTCCCCGAGAGCTGGTGATTCGGTGGGGTAGGGCCGGGCTCGAGGACGTGTATCGCCCACAGGTTCCCAGGAGCTGCTGGTGCTGTGGAACCTGGGACCACACTTGAAGAGTGGAGTAGGGTTAAGAGCTGGACTGTGTGGGTTCACACCCCAGCTCTGCCCCTTAGCCTTGCCTTTGTGACCTTGAACTCGTACCTTAAACTCTCTGAGCTTCAGTTTTCCCACCTGTTAAACAAGCATCATACTGGCTGACCTTCCAATTGTGAGGACTTGAGCAGGCCGGACACCGAGGAGAGGCTCAGGATTGTTACCATCGCCACCTGCCACGTGTCTGTGGGAGTCTGTGATTCGGGGCTCGCTTAGGCAATTGGTGCAGAACTTTTTATTTTGATGTCAACATTTTTTGGGAAGTGGAGTTTCTTCCTAATTGGGGTGTGCCCAGGGAAGTGTGCCTTGCATGAGAACATCGTGTGTCATGGTTGACTGAGGATTTAACACAGCTGTCCCGGAGGCCTCCCTGGGGGGTGCCAAGGATGGGGATGGAGAGAGACGGCTGCCCCTTGCCCCAAGGCCATGCAACCTGAGGAGGGCCAGTCCCTGCCCTGAGTCCTGCTCTGTCCCTGGGGATGATCCAGAACCATGGTGGGGGTGAGGGGCATGCAGAGAGCGCTGGGCAGTGTGTCTTCTGATCCTTGCCTGGCAGTGGAGGACACATGTCACCGATGACCAAAGGAAATAAACAACATCTGGGCTCCCGCCTGTCAGCTCAGGTCCCCACATATGGGAGGCAGTTGCTGCCACTGGAAGCTGGCTCAGAGGGGCCCCCACGGCACATCCCTGCCTGGGGGGCAGGTTGCACCATTCCCAGCAAGGGAGGGGCCCTGGAGATGACTCCCAGCTTGTAGTCTCCCACGGGGTGCAGGGCTAAAGGTCTCCAGTCCCCCAACCTCTTCTCAGTACCCTGGGGAGGGAACATAGAGGGCCTCACGTTCAGCAGAATGTTGAGGTGGTCTTGGTTTTGGAGCCTGACAAACCAACACTTCCTGGCTGGGTGAGCTTAGACAAGCAGGCTTCACTACTCTGAACCTCAGTCTCTTCTTCGGCAAAATGGGGACAACAGCAGCAACTGGCTCCCAGGCACTTGTCTGATTGACATGAGCTCATCCACGTAAAGTGCTTAACACCACTTGTGGCAGACAAATGGGCACTATTTTATTATTTGGCTTCTGTGAGATGCATAGGAGGTGCCCCAAAGATGCCCCCTTGAGGGCCGGGGTGCAGTTTGGAGTTTTCTCCTTTAAGTTTCCATAGCTTTGCACGTTGTCCTCGGAGAGCTGTCGCTGCGGTGGGAGGGCCAGGCTCATACACGGCAAAGGCAGCTGATCATGTTCCTTTTCTGCCACGGAAGGCTGAACCCCAGCAGGGCAGGGAAAAACCACAGTGCTCCCCACAGGCGAGTCTGCACCTTGCTTTTGCTCATCCAAAGTATCCTGGCAAATACTGCACCTTGCGGCCTCCTTCTTTTTCAGAGCCACTCACCATCCCGCGTGGAGATGTTGCAAAATTCATTTAAGTACTGTCGTCACACCCACTTCAGAGGCGAGGCAGCTGAGGTTCAGGGCGGTGCCGCTGCTTGCCCAAGGGCACGTAGTAGGAGCTGTAGTGGACAGTCAGGCCCCGGGCAGGGTGACTCCAGAAGCTGAAAGCTTCACGTCGAGGAGACACCGCCTCCCGAGTTCCTGTGTACCCCATGCTTCATTCAGTCCTCCATGCTGAATAACACTTCCCCCTGTCCCCTTACTATGGCCTTGCTAAGTTCCCAGGCCCTTGCTTCCTTCCATGCCCACTTGACCTTGACGGAGACAGGAAGTTGGCCGGCTGCCCAGGACAGGCCGTCTGGGACGGAGCCTGCCTCTTCCGCGTATCTCATTCATTCTCCCTTGTGCCGTGCTCAGCCCCAGGACGTGGGGCAAGTCAGCACGTGTGCCCTCACCCAGGGGAGCAAACACCTGTCCCTGTGGTTCTTCTGTCAGGTCCCTTCCAAACTCTCTCTGGGGGATTTTCTTGTCGCCCCCACCAGGGCTTCGGGAGGCTGGGAAGCGCCCTACCCCACCCCAGCCACTGCTTGGAATCCAGAAGGAATCCTTTCCAGACCCTGGGAGAGAAGGCCGGATGGAGCGCGGTGGGGAGTCAGGGTTCACACCCACATCTGTTCTTTCCTCAGATTTCAATCCATATAGAATCACCCAGTGCTGCTGCTTAAAATCTGAGACACTAACACCCTCTCAATTAGGGCTTGGTTGAAAGCTTCTAGTGCTGTGCCCAGTGTCATAGATGTCTGAGCTCAGGCGATCTTCAAAAACCACTCTGCAGCTGGGGCGCCTGGATGGCTCAGTGGGTTAAGCCTCTGCCTTCGGCTCAGGTCATGATCTTGGGGTCCTGGGATCAAGTCCCGCATCGGGCTCTCTGTTCAGCGGGGAGCCTGCTTCCCGCCCCCCTCTGCCTGCCTCTCTGCCTACTTGTGATCTTTCTCTCTTTGTCATATAAGTAAATAAAATATAAAAACAGAACAAAACAAAACAAAAACCACTCTGTAGGCTCAGCCAGGGCTTCTGAACAGTAGTGTTGAGCTGAGGACCCTGGGGTCTTGGGTTCAAAGGTAGATTTTGATGCTAAAGGTCTGGGTTGAGGTCTGAGCTGCTGCTTCTCTACAAAGCTGCCCCGGAATGCTGACGATACTGGTCCCTGAGCTCATTTTAAGAAGCAAGGAGGTTGGTCCTGTTACCACTCCTCATTACAGAGATAAGCCAACTGGGACTCAAAGGCCAACCCCTGGAGGTAGCAGAGCTAGACAGAGCTCCCAGACAACAGCACCTTGCCCCAGAGGCCTGACGATGGGTGAGAGGCTGGGGTAATATTGGGTAATATTTGGAAGGGGCAACCCAGCTCCTCTTTTCACTCACTGGAAGGGTTTCCCAAGTAGCCGGAGCTGGGGACGGTGCCAAGTTCAGCGAGGCAGGAAGGTGGGGCGACGGGTTTTTCTGCACCAGAATGGGGGCGGGTGCGGGTTGGATGGTGAACCCCACCTCCAGAGGATTCTACTATGCAGGGTTGAAGCACAAAGTCTTCGCCCTGTGTTGTCTCTGCCTGGCCCTCCGGCTGGATAACAGGACAGATCCATTTCGGAGCAGGCTGGTGCCGGGCTCGCCCCCTGCCCCTCACCAAGCCAAATCTCTGCTTTCCTATCCCTTAATGAGCCACCCTAATCAGCCCCGGCAGATGCATTCTGCCCTCCATTAACCGCTTCTCAAGGACGGTCCCGCTTGTGTTCCTGTGGGAGCCCTGCGTGTGCAGCCAGAAGCCAAGGACCCATCTTGCCAGAGTGCAGCTCCCTGTTATCCGTGAACACAGAAGCATCATGCGACTGGCCCGAGCATGAAACCGTCAGAAAATCAATCTGCCTACAGCCTTGTCACAAAACCTTCTGTGGGTCAAAGTGCCGTCGTGTCGTCAAGCGTGTGGAATTGTAGAAGAAACGGTCTTGCCTTGTCCTACATTTAAAACAGTCACAAAATTGTCAAGTAGACGCAGTTACCCCCCTCGAAAAAAATCTTGAGAAAACAGTTCCTTTTCTTTTCCAGCAAGACACAGGTTTGCTGTGGGAGAGGCTCTGAACAAGCTGCTGAAATACCCTGTGCCTGAGTTTCTTCTGTTTTTAGCTCACACGGCTGTTGTGGGGGGCGGGGGGTGTCAAATGCATTGTGCTCAAAGCAGAGCAGAGCAGGTGCTCAGGAAACTCATGGCCCCCCCCCACTCCCCGTGAATGGCATGTCCCTGCAGCACACGTGTCTCTGGCATGTTTCCTCCCAGCTATAGCCCTAGCACCTGGCACAGCAGGTGCCTGGTATACAGTAGGTGCTCAGTGAGGACTTGTAAGCTGGGAGTGGACTTAGACAGTTTCTGGCTCCTTCCAGTTCTGGGTCTCTGTGGTTTGCTGTGTGACCTCGGGCAGGTCTCTTTCTTCTCTGATCCTCTCCAAACCTGCTTGGCTGCTCTTTATCTGTGAAGGACTCTTCTGGCTCTTTGAGAGGTTGTACAGCTCTGTCTGAGTAGGAAGATGTTTGCAGCAGTTAGGACCCTGCTGGGACTCCTCCAGCCAATCTGGAGACCCAGTGCCACATGGGAGGGGGGCCATGCCCACTGGATAAACCCGGAGGCTCCCACAAGCTTTGGGAAGATGTAAGGGCCAGGATACCTGGGAAGATAGTGGAAACTTTCATTTTTTTAAAGTACTTAAATTCAATTAGCCAACATACAGTACATCCTTAGTTTTGGATGCGGGGGAAACTTCCTAAGAGGAACTGGAAAGCCCAGATTCTGAAGGTTAATCTGAGGAGGGTACAGGTTTGATAGCTCTACTTACAACCTCCTTTCCTTTGTCCTGTGGAAGTCCTGCGACTGGCAGAGCCCAGTGCTAGGGACGAGAACGGTGGTACCTGTCTCGGGGTGGACTCAGACTCCTTGTATGATCTTGGCAGAGTTCCTCATTGCCCCATGCCTCAGTTTCCCCAGCAGGAAAACAAAGGATGGGTCTTGATAAAGGACTTTTAAAATATTTTCAGCCAAGGAAGGCTTCTTTTTCCCGTAATGAGATGGGATATGGGTGCTGAGTTAATAGGGCAGGTAAGGATGGAGCTGCTTTGGCTCAAACCTGGCTGGGTGTGAGGGTGAGGATCTTGAGCCTGATCCTTTTAGTTCCCATCACCCACTTCTGGAGGCAGCCCCTCAGGGCTTGGAGCATCATCTCTAATGACCTTCAAGCCCCAAAGGCCCACAGTGCCAATGGCAGGAGGAGAGGCGACAGAGCCATTAGCAGCACTGGCTGGAGACAGACAGCCTGGGTTCAAGCCTCAACCTAACCTCTGTGAGCCTCAGTTTCCCAATCTGTAAAATGGGGATACTACCTGTCTTCTTATGTTGTTGTGAAGGTGCAGTTCGTTGGTGTGTGGCACAATTAGAACAGGGTCTAGCAGACGGTAGGTGTGAACGGTGTGGAGCTCCTATGTGGCCGGGCTCTGTCACAACAACCCTATGAGGTGTCCTCTTAAAACAAAGAAGTTAAGGCACAGAGAAGGTAGGTAAGTTGCCCAGGATCACACAGCTGATAAGTGGCAAGCTGAGGTTTAAAGCCAGGTAGTCTTTTTTTTTAAAAGATTATTTATTTATTTATTTGACAGACAGAGATCACAAGTAGGCAGAGAGGCAGGCAGAGAGAGAGGAGAAAGCAGGCTCCCCACCAAAGCAGAGAGCCCGATGTGGGACTCGATCCCAGGACCCCGGGATCATGACCTGAGCCGAAGGCAGAGGCTTTAACCCACTGAGCCACCCAGGCGCCCCTAAAGCCAGGTAGTCTTAAGAACTATGGTTTTTATTAAGCATTAGAAAGATTCTAGCCCTCAGAACAGGCCCAACATAAACACCCTCCTTGCCTCATAAAATTAAGCCCAAGGAAGGTTTGGGTATATGATCGGTGCTCAGCACAGAGAAATCCTGGGGCTCCACTGACAGTAAGCATCAGGGAAGGCGACCAGGCCTAAAAGTCAGGGCTAGTCCTCATGCCAAACCCTGTCAATATTCAGGGACAGCCCCAGCTCCTCTCAGCCAGCACCCTGGGGACCAGGAGGCTCCGAGGGGTGACAGAATCAGGAATCCAGTGGGGCCTCCAGGCATGGACTAAGTGTCTTCATAGATCTGATTGTGGGTCTGGCCTCTTCCCACAGGCTCCCTTCCCCTCTCAAATCCCAGCAAAAGGGAGAGAGCCCCAGATGTGGACTCTTGTCCCAGATCTTTGGACCCTAGGGCAAGTTCCTCCCTATCTCTGAGGCTCAGTTTCTCCATCTGTCAAAACCCGCTGTGTGTGAGGGTCCAATATTCATGATCTATCCATCTACTGGGCAGGTTATTTCTTGAATACCTGCAATGTACCAGGCCCTTTTCTACCCTCCAGGAACATAAGGGTGAAAACAAGAAACAAACAAACAAAAAAACCCCTTCTCATTTGCTTTCATTTGATTTATTAGACAAAAATCAAAAGACAAATCCCAGACCCACTGAAACTTTTAGAAAGATGCACAACATGGTTCTAGTTGAAAGGTAAATTTCCCACGCTCTCTGTCTTTTTCAGCCCTCCTCCCAGAGCCAGGCACACTGCTGGGTACACCAGGTGCTCTGTAAATGTTTGTTGAATGAATGAATGAACAGGACTTATCCTGCAGTGCCAAAATTGGTGACAAAGTGTGGAAACAATCTCTGAGTCCTCCCCATCCTTGCCACAGTGTTCTAAAGAGAGCTGCTTCATGAGTATGAAATTGGGGTCTGATACCCTGCTCCAGGGTTCAGTGGGGGGAGGGCAACTATCTTTGCATCCCTTAGCCCTTCTCCCTCTCCCACCTCCCCAGCCTGTGTAAATGGATTTCTGAAAAGGATCCCAAAAAAACTGTCCCACAGGGGCTGGGGCAGGGCTGAGCACTTCCCCATCTCTCTAAACCCAGCTGGAGTGGCAAGAGAATCACTCATTGTTTAGAGGGGACCTGAAGACCTTGGAAATGGCATTTCATCCTGATGGATACACATCCCGAGGTTTGGGATCAGACAACCCTGCTCTCAAATTCCAGCTCCAAGCTTACTTCCTGAGACATTTAACCTCAGTCTGCTCACTTGTAAAATGGAAACAATCACCCACTCACTGGAAAATGTGTTCCCTCCTATCAGAGATCTTCCTCTCTGTGCCAGGCACTGTTCTAGGCACTGGCACATCAGTGAACAAGAGGGTCCTCCCCTCATGAAGTCTGCAGCCGGAAGGAGAGAGCGATTATTTATTGTAGTGACCGGGAGTCACTTACAACGAAAGTAAGGAGAGGTATTCTTGGCATAGGGACCAGCAAGCATAGAGGGCCAGAGGCTGGAAAGAGCTTGTTATGGAAGAGGGCAGTGGTCAGGGGAGAACCCTGGCAGGTGAGGTCGGATGGGCCAGCCAAGGTGGGTGGGCTCAGAAGTGGTTTGCATGTTGCTGGATCTTCCTAGAAGCAGGTGAGGGTCTGCCTGTGTTCCAGCAGGTGCTGAGGGGGAGGGGACACGGTCATCCAGGTGGTCTGGAGGAGGCTGGCAGCAGGGGGACAGGCCCGTGGGCTACTACAAGCTAAGTGGCACAGTCCTGGCGTGGCGCATGTGGGGGCTTACAGATCCGCTATCCAGCCTCAGATCTAAAGAGACCTAATCTGAGAATCCCAGGACAGGGTCTACCCTATGGCCTCCCTGTAAATGCCAAATTTGCTTCCGCTTCCGCTTGCCATCACTTCCGGTTGGGCCTCCTTGCCCTGCTGTTGCTCTTGACTTCCACAGGCCATGAGGACCAGGTCCTGTCCTAGGTCCCCTCTGGTTGTAAAGCAGCCTTGCCCCCCAGTTGTGCTCCCTGTCTCTGTTGCTCACGCCCTGGGCCAGGCCCCCAGGCCAGCTGCCCAGCAGTGGGAAATAGGAAGAGGGCAGACAGCGCCGGGGAGGTGGGAGCCCAGGTCACACACCCGGTGCTTTGCCGCCTTGACCTGGGAAGGCCCTTTGACCTCTCTGAGCCTCAGTGTCTCACCTGCAAAATAGAATGATGCTATCCAAGGGTTGCCTGGAGGGTAAAGGGGGGTGATAACCCACAGAGCACCTGGCTGTGTGCCTGGTGTAAATGACAAAAGCAGTCACCAAGTGGGAGCCAGACTTTGCCTTATGCTCTGCCTTGGGTTTTAGCTCACCAATTCCTGGCACAGTGAAAAGGAGCTCTTTGGAGCCCCAGCTGGGATTCCAACCTGGACTCTGTGAGGGCAGTGGGAACCTGGGTAACTGACTTCCCCCATCTGGGTCCCATTTTCCCTTCTGTAAAATGGGAACCTATCTTCTAAGTTGTAACGCACCCAACCTGGCCCATAGTGGTGCTCAATAAATGGTATGATGCCAGCGGGGAGGGACTGAATGGAAGAAGAGGAAACAGGCACAGCATGTGGTAGCAGGAGCACAGGGAAATGGGGAGGTTCATGATCTTGGCTCTAACCCTCTCCCGGCCCCAAGGCACCATCTCTGCCAAACTGAAACCCAGGCAGTCAGAGAAACCTGGGCTTGCACATGCCTGAAAATTTAACAGCCACTGTCAGTGGGCCTCAGTTTCCTCATCTGCAAAATGGAACCATCCTTCTTGTCCAGTTAAAACCAGGACAAAGGTCTGGAACCAAGACGGGTAGTGTGGAGCCGGAGGGGCTGGTCACTGTGCGTTTTGGCAGGTGCTCGAAGGGACCAGGGCTGCGAGTGGCAGAGCCTGGCTCATGTTGGCTGAGCCTCTCACCTTGATCCTTGTGTTCGATTGTTTCACACGCACCACAGCTCTGCAAGTCTGGGGTTACACATGCCCCATTTTTATGGAGGAGGAAACTGAGGCTCCATGAGATAAAGTGGTAGACCCATGAGCTCACAGCGAGGAGGTGGGTGGAGGGAAATCCGAGTCCAAGCTCTGGACTGCTGGGGGTCCCACCTCTGGGATGGCCTCCTGGATGGCCTGTTGGCCACTCCCTGTGGACTCCTGCCCCGTGGCTCTCCAAAAGCAGAGGAAAGCCCTTGAAAGTCATATGTCCCTTAGGGCCCACGGTCAACAACAGGGGGCTCTGAGCTGTTCATGAGGACAGACAGGGGGAGACTGACTCCAGGAAGAAGGGAGGAACTTCAGGGTAGCCAGCTTTGCACACAAATGTCCTGGGTACTTGTAATCTTTCTTCTTTGGTGGTGGTGGGGGTGTAGGGTGTGGATGCAGGAGATCAGATGATCTACAAACTGTGACCTTGCAGCCAAAGCAGCTCTGAGAGAGTGGCAGCCTCGGGCTGGGGCTGCTCAGCCCACGGCGAGGACTCTGAGCCCCCTTGGGATGCCCTGCCAGCCAACTTCCCCATCTCCAGGGGCAGGGACTCCAGCTGCCATCTTTCCTCCTCATAGGAAGGAAGGGGGCCCACCACCGCCCTGAGTCCAGGGCCCTCAAAGGCTCACAGCAGGTGCTGGCTGGAAAGCAGTGATGGAGAGGACATTCCAGGACAAGAGTGAAAGTATTACCTGCCTTTGAGACTTCCAGAAATGTTTCTGGGAGGGGCCTTGGGCTGCTGTACCAGGACTGTCAGCATTGTCAAGGAAGCACAGCTCACAGGAAGGGTGGTCCGTTGGAAGGATGGAGAACCAGAGGCTCACACCCTTCTATTGAGACCTCTTATATGGAAACTTTCTTTCTTTCTTTTTTAAAGGTTTTATTTTTAAGTCATCTCTATGCCCAGTGTAGGGCTCAAACTCACAACCCCGGGATCAAGAGTCACACACTCCACTGAGCCCTTCCAGGGCTCCTTATAAGGACATTTTCTAAGATCAAAAAGCCCAGACTAGGGACGCCTGGGTGGCTCAGTTGGTTAAGCGGCTGCCTTCGGCTCAGGTCATGATCCCAGCGTCCTGGGATGGAGTCCCGCATCGGGCTCCTTGCTTGGCGGGGAGCCTGCTTCTCCCTCTGCCTCTGCCTGCCTCTCTGTCTGCCTGTGCTCACTCTCTCTCTCTCTAACTAATAAATAAATAAAATCTTAAAAAAAAAAGTTGTTAAAAACAAAAAGCCCAGACTATAAGGCAAAAGAAAACCCCCCACCCCCAAAAAGCTCATGTGAGAATTGATCACATGAACAGTATCCTAAGTAGAGATTTCTATTCTCTAAAGGACATACAAAGTTACCAGATGGGTGTCAGACTGAAGAAAAATATTTTCTAGGTCAAAACCAACAGGGGGTCAATATGTAGGTAACACAAGGAAGTCCTATAAATTGACAAGAAAAATTCAGGAAACACAATAAAAAAGTGGACAAAATAAAAATAAAATATATTAAAAAAATTTAAAAATGAAAATAAGGGGAATGAAAATCAGGTAAAAATAATTAAAATTGACAAAAATATAAAAGAAATAGCATTTTAAAGTTAAAACAATAAAAAATTTAGAAAAACAAAAGAGTAAAACTAAAACTGCATCTATAACATAAATTTAAATGCATTAAAATTATTTTTAATTACAATTAGACATTACAACTACTAATAGAGAAAACCTAAAAAACAAAACAGGTTTACATAAAGTAAAAAAGAAAGAATTTTAAGTAAGTGAAAGAAATTTAAGAATAAAATAAGAAGCTGGTAATTCATAACAATTTAAAAAAGAAAGAAAGGAAAATAAAATACAAAACAGGAGCAGCCTTTTATACGACCCCGTACTGATAATATGCTATGAATTAAGGAGTCTGATTGACTCAAATGCCTGCCAGAAGGAGGGCAGCAGGGAGGAGGAAGGAAAAGCATGTTCAAAAGACAGCATCTGACTGGGTTTTTCCAGCCTGCTGTGGGCAGAGGGTAGGATGTCAGGCCCCACAACGGCCTCATCCACAAACAGCCATCACAACATTTATACATTTAAAACATGCCAGCACCACAAACACATATCACACACAACCTTCCGTCCTCACTGCTGTCCTCTGAGGGCCGGTTTCATAGAGGAGTGAACAGCGGTTCAGAGAGGGTAATCCTGTGTCACAGTCACACAGCATTTAGGACCACTCTACCCTCTGAATCTGGGCTCCTGAGGACTTCCAAACACAAGGTCTGAAATCAGGCTGGAATGTTCTGGATGCTAGCAAGAGCCACCCTCCCATGGCGCATGATGGTTACCATCATTGATTGAACACCTACTACCTCTCAGGTGGGGTACATGCATAATCTTGATCCTCAAGACAACCATATGATATAGATACTCTGATCGTTCCCAGGGTACCGACAGATGACACTGAGATTCAGGAATGGAGAATTTTCACCCAAGCACAGCAGGAGCGGAGGTGGGAGCTCAGTCCAGGCGTGTCACAGCCCAAACCTCACCCTCCCCGCCTGGCCCTGGAACTCTTGAGAGCTCCCCTTATTTGCTAGAAATGTCTTTTGCAAGTCAGCCAACGGAGACACAGAAGGGAGAGATGACATGCCCAAGGTCACTCAGCTAGTGAGCGGCAGAGCCCATGGCCTTCGTGACAGCCTGCTGGCTACCCCCTGCTCATCTGGGGCTTGCTAGAGACAGCCGTGCCCCTGTGCCAACACCAAGGCAGGCTCCGGAAGGGCAGCTGTGACATTCCTTCCCTGCGAGTCTCCACCCCTGCGGATGTGGGCACCGCTGTTAGGCTTCAGGGAAAGTGGAGGCTTCTGGCAAAAGGGAGTGGTTTTCTCCGTGTGGTCTGGGTCCCCCAGGCTCGGGAATGCCTTTCTTTTGAGCTGGTGAAACAGAACCATCACCATAATGGCAGACTGGGGTCCCCAGCGGGGACCACAGAGAAGGGGGCCCTGTGAATCACGTGGTGTGACTTCAAGAAATCATCCCAGGGCAGGTGGTGGTGGCCCAGCCTGCGGCAGCCGTGCCCAAGAGAAGGGCCTCACCTACCCGTGATGGGAATCAGATCATCATTCCCTGTGGGACCCGGAGGGATCCCCGGGGTTGGGGCTGAAGGCATTTGTCTGAATAGCACTGCCGGCTGCACAGGCCAAGAAAGGAGGCTCCAGCCCATGGAGACCCGGAGGCACATCTCAATCTCTCCCCGTCCTGGCTCTGTACCCTTGGCAAGTCAATTGCCCTCTCAGAGCTTGGAGGGCCTCCTCTGTAGAATAAATAGGGTCACACCACCTCCTGGGCTATTCTGTGGCTGAACTGGGAGAAGGCCTGGCGGGGTGGTTATGCACCCTCCTTTGGAATTAATTGTCTGGGTTTAAATCCTGTTTTGCCAAACTTACTTTGCCAAGCTAGTGGACTGAAGCATATGAAATTGCTAATATTTGGGCTGTTTTTGACCTATAAAAATGGCAATTTCATACTCTTCAACTAACGCCCCGTTCTCTTAAATCAATTTCCTCCGCTGTAAAATATGGGTAATAGTCCTCACAGCAACCTATGAGGATTAAGTAAGGCTGGGAGGCTCAGTACAGCTTGGGCTCTGAGACCAGGCAGGATTTGAACCTTGGCTGTGTGACCTTGGGCAAGTTATTTAACCTCTCTGTGCCTCAGTCTTTTAATCTGTAGAATGGGGATAATAATAGGACATGCCTCATAGGTTTATTAAGAAAATTTAACGAGTTCATACATATTAAGTATTTAGAACAGTTCCTGATGTTGTTAAATAAAATAAAATAACAGGTAACAGCATCTGGCATAGAGTAAACATTCAACAGTAAAACCAAATAAAAAACAGACTTTTAAAAACCTTGGATGCCAGCAAAAGTTCAGTATTTTTAAAGGAAAAAAAATGTATGTTTTTAGGAACATGCATGTGTGTGGAAATGTAGGTGAGGGGCCTGGTCCTGGGTATCCACCATGCCTAGGGCCTCCTGTGTCCGGCCAGGGTCCACAGCCCGCTGTTCTAAGGGAAAGATGGGCCTCAAGGCTGTGATGGCTCCTGTCTGGCCTGGGGCCTCAGCTGGCTCCCGCTCATGGAAGCACACAGCCAAGCCACGGAGCCTGTGGGGCACACAGATCACTCCAGGGGCCCGTTTGAGGCTCCCAAGCCCAGGCTGGCCTCTTGTGGTGATGGGCGCCTGGTCCTGGAGGGCAGGGGTAGGGGTGGGGGTGGGGTGAGGTATTGCCCTGCTTGAACCTCCATTCACACAAGTCTTGGTCTCAAAGTGGAACCCTTCCACAAAGTGTAAAATGCTATGTGAACCACAGGGCAGTTCATGGCGTTGGATCAGTTTTCCAGAGAAGTCTTGTAGTAGGCAGGATTTGCTCCTGTGGTCTGGATCCTGGAAGACCCAAGCCACACATCTAATTCCTATGTGACCTGGGACAAACCATGTCCCCTCTCTGAACCAGCCTTCCTCTTCTGGAAGGGCAGAGGAGCAACCACGCCAGTCCAGCAGGATCAATGTGAAAGGCCCCCACGATGTCTGGCGCCCACTGGCTGCTCAGGGGTGTCTGATGAAGAAGGATATTTAGGGGTCTGACTGATTGCTCTGTCTTCTGGGCCTACAAGCCACATGCCTTGAGAAGGACAAGGCCACCAAATTCAAGTCCACCAAAAATAAGCATACAACTTGCACAACGTGTCAGGGACCATCGCAATCTGGTGTCGTAGGTGGAACTCTGCAGCCGGGCTCCCTGGGTTCACAGACCCTCTGTTCTGGGACCCACGGGGCCTTAGTGTCCCCATCTGTGATACAGGGACCTCCTGGAACCTGTCTCTGAGAGATTTACAAGGACTGCATTGGGCTCAGCTGATCCGACAGCCTCCACACTTCCTTGACGGCGGTAAAAATTCCCATTTTATATCAGCTCACACACAACATGCAGAAAACACACATCAGTACATACACTCACATGCTCTCACACCCATCTATGTGCACACACACGAGCATGCATACTCGCTTCCTCGTACACACACTCACCTACACGTGTAAATGGAAACATACGTCTCAAAGTAATATTTAATCTTAATACTTGCAATACATTCTGCTATTTTCTAAAAAGGAGGTTAGCTACCTCTAGCCTCTGGGCCAAATCTGGCCCTTGGCCTCTGCATATGGCCTGTGAACTAAGAAGGGTTTCCAACAACAGCAACAAAGAAGAGTATGGGACATGGCATTAGTGGCCCGCAAAACTGGAAGTATTTACCATCTGACCTTCTACAAAGAAAGTTTGCTGACACCCCCCCCCCCCTTTTCTATCCTACACTGTCGTGTTCTCTTCGGCTACACTGTACTCCACTTCATTCACTGTTTGGCTGTGCTTACTAAACTAATTCCCTAATCTGCTGATGTGTTGCAAACTTCAGTTTGAAAACTGTGCATTTATACCAGAGTCCGTTTCCTCACTAGATGGAAAAATGGGTGAATAAACAGTGAACGGATTGACGGATGCAAAGACGCAGGAGAAGAAAACGGGTAAGGTCACCTTAGTCAAGCAATGTCCCCTTGTTGAGTGTCAGATGGCTCAGCTGAGACCAGGAACACCCCCGACCTGCCACTGAAGGCTGTGTTGAGGGGCAGTGGGGTCCTTTCTGTGTCAGTCTTCCTGATGGGTCTGTAATTGACATCTCAAGGAGACACCGAGCCCTCTGACAGCTGGGGACGGCGGAGCGCATCTCTACCGTCCTTGTCAACACCTAGTCCAGAGCCTGGCCTGGAGGAGGGGCTCAGGGAATATTTCTTTGGGATAAAGGCGACATACCAGTGGCATCCAAGGCCCCTCCGTGACTGGATCTCACCCTGTCTGCAGTTGGACCTCTCTTCCTCTGGCCACACAACCCCTTTGGCCTTTTCCACCTGACCAGACTCTCCCTTCCTCCTGCTGGAGTCCCCAGCCCTGTCCCTGCTCCCAACTCTCCTGACAAAATCCCTGTGATGAGGCCCCTCTCAGATGCCATCATCCTTGCAGCCCCTGGCAAGTCATCAACAGGACCCATGTATATTTCTACGCACAGGCTCTGGAGCCTCCAAGACGCTGGGTCTGTGATCCTGGTGTTCCTGGACTGGTCAGCAGCCTTTCTGAGCCTCAGTTCCCTTCTGGGAAGTGGGTGTCCACCAGGCAGTGTGATAGTGAGGATTCCCATGGTGCAGAGCTCCTGGCACATGGCCAGCCCTTGCTAAGTGGCCTCAAGGCTTTGGTGACTGGGTGGGGACTGGGTGGTTCCCATCCCTGAAGAGGGAGGTGGGTTCCCCCAAGGATGAGGGGTGTGTGAGATGAAAGCAGCATCTCCTTCAAGCCCAAGTTTGGCTCCAGAACTGGCCGCAGAGCAAGAGGGCATGGGATCAGAGATAAGTTTACTGAGTGCCAAACATACTGTTTTCCTTTTCTCAAGCAGACCTATTTTATGAAGAAACCCAGGCCCAAAGGGGCAAAACTGACTTGCATTCTGCTGGTAGCCTTCTACTGGCATGCAGTGCCTTTCCCGAGCCCTCTGGGTATGGGTAACACCCCTTACTCCATCCTTTAGCAGTTGGTTCCCCTTCCAGCGCTGCCTCTGATGGGCATCTTTACCTGGTGTCACCTGAAGGCCGGCAGTGAGGGAGATGCCCCTTGTTCTGGGCCCGCCCAGCCCCAGCCCCGCCCTGCAGACAAGAAGCCAGGGTCCTTCCCCATCTCTGCCACTGTCTCCGGCACCTGCTTGCTGGGTCTCAGCATCCCTGCTACACACAGGGGACAGTGCTGCCTGCCCCGAAGTCCATGTGGGACTTTGCAATTTATAAAGAATGATCATACTCACCCCACCCAAGGGAGCTACTGCCACAGTCTTTTTATAGATGAAGAAAAAGAGACTCACCAAGGGGACAAGGGCAGAAGTGAGACTCAACCCACATGAAAACCCCTTCCCCCCCAATCCAGAGAGCACCCCAGCCTGCTGTCAAATGGGAGGGAGAAGTGGTAAAATCTTTACAAAGCACCTACTGGGAAGTCTGTCACAGCCCGCCTTTTTCTTGTTGCCTAAATGAAGCTCCGTATCAGGGTTTGGAGGGGTGCAGACCGGAGCTCCCTCACGTTCCCTGACTGTCCCATTGCCGGGACACCTCAGCATGTCTCAAGAGAAATGTTTCCATCTGGTTCTGATTCATTTACACTTAATTAATCAACATGTTGTTTTGTAAGAGATACTTGAGATCCAAGAACCTTTCTCAAGCTTTTTCTTTCATTCTTTCTTGTCTTAGAAACAGAAAAATTAAAGAAAAAAAGAAGGAAAAAAACAGAAAAATTGGGTTTCATCGGAAAACAGTGACGCCAGGCTTGAGGAAACATGGGTCTGCGGGTGCCAGGCCCCACGGGTGGCAGTTTGGGCTGGGCAGCTGCTGGGCGTTGCAGAACAGGCCGAAGACTGAGGCCCAGGACTCGGGGATGGAGGGGAGGTTGGGGAAGTCAGGGAAGGGGTATCCCTCCACCATGGCAGCTGCTTAAGGGCAGGCCCCAGGTCCTTAGACCTTGGTGTCCCCAAGCTTTCCAGCACAGAGCCTGGCACAGAGGCCACCCTGTACCGGTTGTTGAATGAACAGGTGAAAGGATGGATGCATGGAGCATGGCCAGGGCCTAGGTGCCTTCGGGACACAGTCTCCTCCTACAGTGACAGCAAAATGTCAAAACTGCTAAGACTCTCAGGGATGTCCTGTGGAGTTTTCCAAGCAGCTGTCTCATGAAAAATGGCTCTCTGCTGCATAATTAGTTTGGGAAACGTCCTGCTGTCTAGCCCACTGCTTCACCATGAATGCTCTGATAAGTCCTGTGGTGGAGAAATCTGCTAAACCCAGCATTTCTCAAAACTCTTTGGCCAGGACTCCTAAGACCACTTGCCAAATATGCTATAGGAAGGGTTTTCCTACCCCGCCATCCCCCCCACCCAGGGTCAATGGGGAAACTGAGGGTGTTGGCAGGAGCATGGGAATCCACCATCTGGGTGCAAAGGGGCCGGGGTGGGAGTGAAATCCAAGGCTCTCTCCATTGCACCTGACTGATTAGTAGAGCTACAAGCCTCTCTCAGGAGATGCTGGAGGGGGCATGTTTATGTCTTATACACAAGACATCAATTACTGTGGGGAGGGGTGCCAAGAGCAGCCATGTCCAACCTCCTCACCGAGCAACTGGGGATGGGGAGAGGGAGTGGAAGTTTTCTTTTTCTTTAATCTGTGTGTGTCTGTGTGTGGGGGTCTTTTTAGAGCTGTGAAGCTTCTGAAAGATCTCTCCAACCAACTCCTTTTCAGATGGGGAAATGGAGGCTCTGGGAAGGGGAGGGAAGGTCAACACAGTTCAGGAGCCATCCTGACAGACACAGTGGGATTCCAGCCTGCGTTGCTACTTACCCGCTGTGCAACCTTGGACAAATCCGTTTCCCTCTCTGAATACTCATCCAGGTCATAAGCATTGCCCTGCCCGCCCTCCCCCCAGCCCCTCTGAGGCTGTTGTGAGTAGCCAGGGACACCACACACAGGAAATGAAGATGACTGGTACCGACAAGGGCCCCTAGGAGCCCCTGTACTTGGCTACTCACTTAACAAACATACACATCCAGGCTTGCTCACATCTGCCTGTGAGTCCAATGCTCCAGATTATCATTCTTTTTGTCAAAGGAGAAAGTTTTTATTTTTATTTCTTTGGTCTTTTCTAAAACTGAGAAAAATCTCAGAGATATTCTAAAAGACTGTCGGATGGGTAAACCCAGGCTCAGAGAGGCAAAGTGACTTCGCCAACCAAGGTCACTCAGCTGGTTACTGGGGAAGACACTGTCCAAGGGCCATTCACGGAGGCACATTCCCACAAAGTCCCAAACCTGCCCCAGTTCCTCTGAAGCCCACCCACTGCTCAGACCCCTGGGTCCTTCCATCCAGTCACACCAGGGATGGGAGCTCTTTGGGCCGGTCACCCCCACCCAATCCCATCTCCCCATTTCCCCAATGCCCCTCTCTGCTTCCTGCTCCACTCCAGGAGTGACTGTGTCCGTGTCAGGGCTTTTCACTCAAACGGACTAGAAGCTTCTAGAAGGCAGACTCTCTTTCTTATTCCCATGTAGCCTTGTCCAGACCTTGCAGGACAGCTTAGCGAAGTTCCCTAACCTGTCGAGTCTTGGCACCCAGCTGTCATAAGGAAGTGGTAGGGATTCCCTTAATGAGGGAAAACCTTGGCACAGTGGCTGGGATTCCAAGGTTGCCTCTCAGACAGGTACCAGCTTGGGACACTTGCTCCCCTGCTCATCCTCCTCAGCCGGGTGGGCTCTGCCGACCCCCACTCTGCAGCAATGGCCTCAAACGCACCTCTTGAGGATGTTATGACTCTCACAGTGAGCGACTGTGAAATAGGACACTGAGGGAGCCAGGGAACCCTCTGTGCCCCAGGTACATTTCTAGTTTGACCTTGGTTTACCTTACAAGTGTTCCCAGGAGGTCAAGATGGAAAAATTGGGGGGACTCTGGGGCTTCCGCCGGGTCATCTCAGAACAAAAGGACTTGAATTCTGGTCTCAGGTCTCCCTGAATTCCCAAAGCTCATATCCTTGCCAGAGGGGGCCCATGAAGGAATACCGCTGTCCGGAAGGTGACAAGGTGAGTCAGTGTCAATGATGGGCCTCAGACTGGGCTATCTGGACTCTCAGCCCAACACTGTATATGTCTTCTCTCGGTTCAGCATGGATACTTGGCATGGCTTCTAAGCCACTAATTCTGTCCCTTAGTCCCAGTGTCCTCTGACCTGGCACCTGGGGCCTCCTGTCTCTGCACAGAGCCACCCTCCTTCTCAGCAATGCTGCTACTATAGGGAGTGGGTCAGTGAGAGAGCCCTACCAGCCCCTTCCTTCCTTGGAGAGCAAGCCAGCTTGCTAGTCAGTCTCCCGGTCTGTAAAGTGGGCCATTGGAGGTATTAGCGGTCCATGGTGCCGGGACACCATGCTGATGTCCCAAGGGCCATTGCCCAGTTTGCCCCGCCGTGCGTGCCCTGCCACCAGCCCGCTGCCCCTCGTACCTTGCTTCTTCCTTCGGCTCGCGGGGAGCATGTCCACGGCGTGGGCGAGGAGCAGCAACAGGCAGAGTGGCGCCCGCATCTGGGCAGCCTGGTCGGGGCGGGCGCGCGGGGCTTCCCCCGGAGGCCCGATGGCTGCTCCCGGCGCGCGGGCACATCCGCGGGGCGCGGGCTCGGTCCCACCGCCAGGGACGCGCCGTCCGCCCAGGGGCCGGCCGCCAGGTCGAGTGAGGGCGTCGGCGGAGCCGGGACACTGCCCTGGCTGGGAGGAGCCGGCGCGCGCGGGGCGGCGCGTTAACCCGCTCCGACGGCGCGCGCGGCGGGGGGCGGGGGTCGCCCGGCGGGGGTCCGGAGGTCGGTCGGTCCAGCAGTCCGCGGTCTGGCGTCCTTCCGCCCCCTGCACTGCCCCACTCACAGACCCGCCTTTGGCTGGCCAGATGCAGGTACAGACGCGCGACCGCCAAGTGACCCCCATCCCGGCGCTCTCATCACCTCCCAACACCCCACTCCCCGGCTGCCTCCGATTTTCTCCCTCCTTTGTCGCTCCTGGCTCCTGCACTTGGCCCTTGGGGCCACTCCTGCACTTCCTCTTGTTTTCTCTGTGTCTCACAGTCCCCAACCCTGAGGCCTGACCCTCTGGTGTGCACCCTCTCTGCTCTGCAGCGTTCTTTCAAGAGAGTCCCGGGACCCTTCTGGCCACGGACCCTCCATGTTTCCTGCGCGGCCTGCAGGGAGCCCCTAATCTTTGATGCCAAGTGACCGGCACCTCATAAATTCACTGGACTGTGTTTCCTCCAACCTTATCTACTGGATGGGGAGCAGCCGTTTTAACCCTTTCACAGCCGGATCCCTCCACCTACCCAGCAGACAGAGCACTCCTGCCTCTGGTCACACTCCCCACCTTAACCAATACCGGTAATAATAATGGTAACTATCATTTTTGAGGCCTGTGTGCTTGGGGTTGTGCTAAGCACTTTACACATAATATCATCTTCAAAGTCACCCAGTGAGGGTCTACTCTGATCAGCCCCACTTTACAGGGAGGAAAGAAGCTCAGAGAGGCCAGTGACTTGCCCAAGGCCACACACAGCAGGTCAGCACCCTGTATGTGTCCAGCACCTGCCCTCTGGGCCACTACTCAGGACACAGAGGAGCTTAGCTTGGACAGTCTCTTGCTGAACAACTGCCCTTTCCTTTTCCTATGTGTGTGGCTTGTCCCCTTCAGCACCTTCTCTCCATCCTCAGTGAGTCCCAGGCTCTCCACGTCTCCAGGCCCTCCGCACCTCTGAGCCTTTCCTGTGTGGCCTTTCCATGAAATAGCGGCCTACATCCCTTTCTTCACTGACTCATTCAGGACCCTGCCCTGGATATGCCCCTCATCCAGGAAACCTTCCTGGATTCTCAGGCCAGGTTCAGTTCTTTCTCTGGGCTCCCATAATCTCTTTATCACAGCTTGGCCCCAGGTGGTAACTATTGATGTCTCTGTCCCTCACTCTACATTGTCAACTCTTGGGAGGCCAGAGATGGGGTCATATCTGGGTCCCTGGAGCACTGGGCCACACTGGATGTTGTAGGATGAATGGATGGATGAGCTCTCTGGATGGAGGAGTCTCCTGGTTTCTACATGGAATTCAGGTCCTGGGAGAAATGAATTAACCCTAGAAGATCTAGAGAAGGAAGTTGGAAAGTCAGCCCCTATCCAACCACTCCCCATCCTGAAGTCTCCAGAGTCCAGAGCAGGATAGCCCTGGGGTGAGCAGGGCTGGGGAAGAGCAATGCGCACAGTGGCAGGGGTGGGGGTGAGGGTGCGTACCAAGGCCATGGCTACTGGACAGACACCCAGCTCTGCAGGCTGTATCCTCTCTTCCCATTCCCTCTGCTCCAGCTGCCCAGCCTCCTCTCTATCAAACTCTGCTGTGTGCCCTCAGCAGGGCTTTTTGCTGTTCCTGCCATCTGGAAAATCCTTCCTGAGATATCTTCAGGGACTGTCTCCACTCAAGGTTACCTTCTCAAAGAGGATCCCCCTGACCGCTCCAGATAAAGCCGAACATTTCCTTTATCCCCTTACTTTACTTTATTCTCCACAGTACCAAGTACATAGTCCTGTGTGTGTTTGCAGTTGGCTTGTTTGTAAGTTCTATGAGGGCAGGAATCTTCTATGTTATCTGTATGCTTAACGCAGAAAGTGCTTAATAAATATGTGTGGAATGAATAAAAGAATGGATGAATGAGGGCTCACTTACCCACTGATTCACTGTAGGACCTCAGGCACCTCCTGCTATCTTAGGCTCAGTTTCCCCTGTTCAGTGGCATGGATGGGTTTTTGTGTTTTCTGAGAGTCTTACAGTCCTTTCAGAATCTGCTATTTCTCAGATTCTGTGAACCAGAACTCAGACCTCTACTTGGCTCTGAGATGTACAGAGGGTTTCGGGGTCTCTGTAGCTATAGGGGACTGTCTGGGAATCTTAGCCTGCCATCTAGTTACCCCCCAAGATAAGCATCCAGAGAGGACATCATAGCCAGTGGCACTCCAGGAGGTGTGCACACTAGGTGCATCAGTTAAGGAACCACGGGACACTGTCACAAATAGATGAAGACTGGTATAATGGCTACAGCACCATTACAGCACCAATGACAGTCTTATTGGGTGTTCTGGATCAGCAAACCCTTCCCCTGCATGGACAACCGGGTCTCAGGTTCCTTCCAGCTTGTGCTCTGCTCTCAGTACATGGCTTAAAGCTTGCTGTGGATGGGGCAAGGCATGGAAGATCGTCTATGGGGGGTACAGATGTCCTCCCACCTCCCACAGGCCAGAATTCAGTCACATAGCCACACCTACCTGCAAGGGTGGCTGGGAAATGCAGTCTAGCTGTGTGCTCAGGAAGAAAACCAAAAGAGTTTGGTGAACATTGGGCCATTCTATCACACTGGACCACTCTCATTCTTGCCTTAAAGAGGCAGTAGTTCTTGCCTGTGTGGGTTCTGACCACTACACGTTCTTTTTCCTAAGAAGCCAGAGGACCTGAATTTTATTCCAGGTGAAGGCCAACATTTTTCTTGGGGCTGCAAGGGTTGCAGGATGGCTCCTGCTAGAGTGACCAGTTGTCCCAGTTTGCCAGGGATTGAAGAGTTTCCTGGGATGGAATTTTATCTCATGTACAGCTTTGTGTAACCACCACTACATCTCAAATGCACTGGCAAAAAACTCCCTTGTTACCCCTTTATGACTCCATCCACTCTGTCCTTTATACCTTAACACCTAACAACCACCAATCTGTTCCCCATTTCTACAATTATGTTGTTACACAAATGTTATATAACGGAATCTTGTAGTAGGTGTTCTTTTGAGATTGGCTTTCTTTATTCAGCTGAATTTCTTGAGTTTTGCCCAAGTTTTGCATGATTAACAGTTGCATTTTAGGGGCACCTGTGCAGCTCAGTCAATTAAGTATCTGCCTTCAACTCAGGTCATCATCTCAGGGTCCTGGGATCGAGCCCTA
>ML108626.1:0-24780 GCA_003697995.1 Taxidea taxus jeffersonii
AAATTATATGGTTGGTTATCAGTTGGGTCTAAAAGGAGAGATCAAGGCTATATATAAAATGTGCAAGCTAACATATTTAAAACCTAATGAGGGTGTAGACAAAGAAAAATAAAATATACCAGATTGAGTCTTAGAGCCATTCAGCATTCAGAAATGGAGTGGAGAAAAGAGTCAGCAAACGATATTTAGAAAAATCATCCAGAGTAAATTGAAAGAAAGCCAAAGAGAAGGAATGTCACAGAGGTCTGGAGATGAAAGTGTTTCCAGAGGGATGGCGTGGTCAGCTCTACTGAAGGCTACTCAGTGGTCAAATAAGATGAGCATAGAAAATGACTATTGCATTGATCAACATGATATCTTAAACAAAAAGCATTTCCTAGAAGTGATTGGGATAGTGGCTTTGTTACAACTAATTAAAGGGTGACTGGGAATTAGAGCTCTGAAATGATGTCAGATGAAGGTGACATGAAACACATTTAGAAATGCCTAACTTCCTGAAGTTATATGTACAACATTAATTTTAAAGCATAGTTGGTCTCCCCAAAAGATCAGAAATGAATTGCCAGTGATGAACTGAGAACAGAATCACAGCACAGTGAAGACAAGAACTGATGCTGATATTGCCCTTTGGGAAGTAATAATTGTCAGTAACATAGGAGTTTGAGTAGAAAAGGCAGGGAAAAGGATTTGGGTCCCCACGTTGGTGAGATGATACTGAAATGCATTTTAGTCTAATGTGTGAAAGACTGCATTTCTGTGAAAGACTTATGTGATAAAAATATACCCATCCTGGGGCTCCAGGGTGGCTCAATCTGACTCTTGATCTCAGTTCAGGTCTTAATCTCAGGGTCCTGAATTCAAGCCCCAGGTTCCATGCCCTTTGTTGAGCTCCACCCCTGCGTTGGGCTCCAGGCTAAGCGTGGAGCCTACTTAAAAAATAAAATAAAATACCCATTTCTTTTTGTTTATGCATGGAAAAAAAAAAAAAGTCTCCCCAGAGAAATCAAAATCAAAGGCAGATGTTTCAAAGGGCTTTTATGCTACACAAACAACTCAAATTAATGTAAGTGTTAACATAAACCCCAGAGGGACCTGTTTGGTGTCTGGAAGGAGCAAATATTAGAACTACAGCAACAGTGTTGAAATTCCGGCCTGTGAGAGAATCCTTCAGTGGGAGGGGTGAGTGGACACTACAAGGATGAGTTCGTAAGTTTAGAAAGGGGGGAGGGTTGGGGTGCCTGGGTGGCTCTGTGGGTTAAAGTCTCTTCCTTTAGCTCAGGTCATGATCCCAGCATCCTGGGATCGAGCCCTGTATCGGGCTCTCTGCTCAGCGGGGAGCCTGCTCCCCCCCCCCCCCCCCCCCCCCCCGCCGCCTGCCTCTCTGCCTACTTGTGATCTCTGTCTGTCAAATAAATAAATAAAATCTTAAAAAAAAAAAAAAGAAAGGGGGAGGGTAGTTGTACTAACTTCCAAGAATACAATATCATATAATTTGCAAATAGAGATTGCAAAATAAGTATATTTAAAAAGATGAAATATCATCCCTTCTCTAGAAAAATAAAGAACCGCATTCTGAAAATTCCTTAAACTGTGATTTTTTTTCATACTTGAAAACCTCAAAAGATTTTTTAAAATCTATGTCTATCTTTGAAATAAAGAAATGGGAATTTTCAGGGAACAACAGTAGAGAAAGATGGATGAAACCAGAGTGGTAAACTAGCACTAACGCTCTTAGCAGTGGAACATTTTAAAATATCAAGAGTTTTTACCCACAGCATTTTATTATAAAAGGACTTGAACGTATGGAAAAGGTAAACACGAAATACTCATATCCCCACCATCCTGGGTGGTGCCATTTACATCTATAATACTTGTTTTTCCACATATCCATCATCCATCCATTTTTCTCCCTGTCCATCATTCCATCTTATTTTTGATACATGCTGAAGTAAACTGCAGACATCAGTACACTTCCCCTAAATATTTCTGAGTACATACCATTAACTAAAATTCAATATTTTTACAGATTCTTTTTCTCTGTAAACGTTACATTCAACGGAATCCATAAATCTCAAAGCAAGTTTTGGCAAAAGCATACAACCGTGAAACCCAGTCCCTGTTAGGATATAGAATATTATTCTACTGTTATCTCAGAAAGTTCTCTAATGACTTTTCTCAATAAATCTTGCCACCCACACTCCCAAATTCTCTAAGAGAAACAACTTTTTTTTATATATATATAAATGGAATTTCACGGTACGTACTCTTCTGTGGAATAATTCTTCCACTTATCATAATATATTTGAGATTCATCCATATTATTGTATGTGCCCATCATTCATTTCTTTTTATTCTAAGTAGTGTTTCATTGTATGAAAATATTATGAACTGCCTGTTTATTTCTTTTCAACCAGAGTTCCATACACTACTGTTATCAAATATTCAAAGAACAAGTAACCTTCATTTTACATAAGCCATTTCAGAAAGTAGAAAAATAGGAAAGGGAACACTTCATAAATGTTACCACAATTAGACAAGAGCAATTTGAGGAAGGAAAATCATAGTCAGTGTTGTTTATTAATTTTGGTGGAAAATATTTCTTAAAATGTTACAGATTATAAACCAACAGCCTATAACAAAAGAAACAAACTAACAGTTCAATCAATTGAACACATACCCAACAACCATCGGTACCAAGCGGAGCTTAACATAAGAATGTGAGGCCATTTAACCTTTGGAAAATACATATTAGGGCAATTCAGCACATTTGTAAATGGAGAGGAGGAAAAATAGCGCATTGTCATCATGATTATTGCCTAAAAATGTGTTTGATAAAATATAATATCCTACATGATAAAACAAACAAAACCAAAAACATTTTAGCAAGCGAGGAATAATTTGGCATAGCTGTCTACAGAATTATCTACAATCACAAAATTGATGTGTATCATTCTTAGGTATGTTTTTATACTTCTACTTTATTAATATGTGTCCATACACAGATACAGTATTGTTTTGATATTCAATTTTTACATGAAAAGCAATAGTTTACTTGTTTGTAATTTGCTTTTTTTCCCAATTGATATTATAGATTTATCCATGGGGGTATCTGTAGGTTGGTTCATTTGTTTTAACTCATGTGTAATATACCATTCAATGATTCAGACATAGGATGTTTATAAATTCAATTGAAGGACAGGTAGGGGAATTGTGTTCATTTTTTACAGAGAGATGTGGCAGGCATCCTTGGATATAGCTTCTTAATGCATAATTTTCATCCAAGTAGAATTACTAGGTGGATGGTTTATAGGCATTTACAACTCCTCATCTACTGCCAGTATGCTCTAACAGGTGTAACAATAAATTGGTACTGCCATCAGTAATAACTAAGTATCCATTTCCCCATATCCTCACCAAAATTTAGTTTATCAGTTTTAATATTTTTTTAAAAACTGGGAGTGAGACTGTTTCTGTTACATTTTCATTTACATAATTTTTATTATTGCTAATAAGATTTGTGTGGGTTTTGGTGATGAGTTGAGTTCCTATCAGAACACTTATTCACAAATTTTGTCTATTTTAAAAACTGAGCTATTCATTTATCATTTATTTGAATGAAATCTTGCTGTATGTTATATTAAAATATTTTGTTGCCTATGTGAATTCTCCTACCTGTAGCTTAACATTTTATTTCACTTCTCTTGTCTTTTGTCAAATAGAGTATTTCACCTTCAAATGTCCAGATACACTAATCTTTCCTGTTGTGGTTTGTGCTTTATTTTTAAAGAAATGTTCTTTCTCTCCTGGGGTCATGAAGATATTTTATCATATATCCTAAAAATTCAAAGTTTTTTCTTTGTAAATACTATTAAAAATGATGTTAAGATAACTCTGTGGCATAGGGACTGTTTTCCTGAGTGATAGAAGTACTGAAGCATAGTGAGATGTTGACTTGTTATAGCTGAACAAAGGTAGCAGTGGGACTAAAGTCTAAAACTATTTCTAAGCCCAAGCAATTTCACTGCATAAAACCATGGGAAATGTATTTTCTCCTTAGAAATACTTGCATGAGGGGCGCCTGGGTGGCTCAGTGGGTTAAGCGTCTGCCTTTAGCTCAGGTCATGATCTCAGTGTCCTGGATTAAGCACTGCATTTGGCGCTCTGCTTGAAAGGGAACCTGCTTCTGCTCTCTCTCTCTGCCTGCCTCTCTGCCTACTTGTGATCTCTCTCCCTGTCAAAGAAAGAAAGAAAGAAAGAGAGAAAGAAGAAGAAAGAAAGGAAGAAAGAAAGAAAGAGAGAAAAGGAAGAAAGAAAGGAATTCTTGCATGATATAGCTGAAACTCCTAGAGATATAGCATCTTATACCAATATAATGCATCATTAATGATGGACAGCTCAGATATCTTGACAGTCTTACAAGATTTTACTTTATGGGTTGGTGGGGAAGAAAAAGTAGGAATGCATTTTGTAACTTTATTCACACCACATTCACTGTTTTTACCTTACAATGATCATTGATTTTATAATACAGTTGCTATGTACAGCACAGTATGCATACTTAATTTATCTCATTTAAACTGCATAATAATCCTATGGTAGATAGTTTCACTAACCCCAGTGAAAAAGCAACCAAGAAACAGAAAGGTGAAGCAGCTAGCCCATGTCACACAGCAAAGCTAGAATTCAAATTCAGGCAGGCTGGCTTTGGAACTCATTCTTGTAAGGACTGTATTGTGCTGATTCTTTTCTATCTTGGATTCTGCTTACCTTTAGAAGACTTTCCCTTAAAAAAAATAAACAAATATAAGTAAATATGTAAATTTACACTAATAATCCATGTTTGTTGGATAAAAATTAAAAAAAATACAGATACAGATAAATATACTATCCCATTACTGAGGGATGGTTATCTTAATATACTTCATATTTAACAATGTAAATTTTCTCTCACAATGTATCATGAACCTCACCAGTATCACTAAGCAATTTTTTTTCAAATGTTTAAATTAAGAATGAAGGCTGGGGGTGTCTGGGTGGCTCAGTCTGTTAAGTGTCCCACTCTTGACTTTGGCTCAGCTCATGATCTCAGGATCAGGGGATCAAGTTCTGCATTGCACTCTGGCTTAGTGGGGAGTCTGCTTGAAATTCTCTCTCTCCCTCTGCCTCTCCCCCTACCCACACTCTATGTCTCTCTTTCTCTCTAAATAGATAGATAGTTAAAATCTTTAAAAAGAAAGAAGGAAGGCTAGTTGGAAATTTCAAAGATGGGTATCAGACATTCCATGATAATGATGACAAACTGTTGGGGGATATTTAAAGTGTATGTTATGATATCTGATGACTGGAATGTTTGTATATATATTTTCAGCTCTTCCTGGCTTCATGAAATATGTAACTGTTGTGATTAGATTTGGTTACCCATAGTCAGAAAACCTGAAATTCCAGAGGTTGAGGCATTACAGCTTTGACTAATACTATCTCTCCCATATGGTTGTTGCAAAGACTAAACTGATAATTATTAGAACAGATTTAGTGCTGTGGTTGGCATATAGCATGCTATGATTATTACTGAATGTTATCATCATTACTCTAAAATCACCTGATATTATTACCAGATTAGATGGATTATTTTCTATGTTATCAACCTTTGTGTCTGAGCATCTTTCTGAACATCACAAGTCAATATTAAATTCAAAGGGAACCAGGATCTTTTCCAAAAAATAAATCCTGCCCTTGAAATTAAAAAGAAAAAACATGGACAGGAAAAAGTATTAACTTGGTAAAAGCATCTGAAAGAATCTTCACTCTTTTCTTTGATTTAAGTTTGCTTGAGATTCAAATATTCACTCCTGATGTACCTGTTGTGCCTGTAAAATTCAGCAAGGTTCAAAATGAACAATTAATAAGACTAGGTGAGTCTCCATTAGAAGAAGGCATAGATATCTTACCAGTGGCCTTCTCTCCACTGTCACCATTCCCAACAAAACTGAAGAGAGCCTGGGATGAATAAAGCTCTGAATTTTGACAATAATATTAAACTTGAAAGATTG
Organism: Taxidea taxus jeffersonii; assembly: GCA_003697995.1. Classification (NCBI taxonomy): domain Eukaryota; kingdom Metazoa; phylum Chordata; class Mammalia; order Carnivora; family Mustelidae; genus Taxidea; species Taxidea taxus. Next base: position 6,051 of record ML108626.1, read on the forward strand.
TCAGATTTCCATAAGTGTAATTAAGTAGGATGAGATAGTAGAATGGGTGATGGAACAGGCTATTCAAAGAAAAATTATTATATGCTTAAAGACTCCCTTTATAGTGATTGTAGCAGGTTTAAAAACAGACCAAGCTGGATGAAAGAAAATATTCAGAAAATTATAGAAGAAAAGAAATCAGTGCTTCAGATGCCTGAGATTTCGGGATAAAAATACCCTGGAGATAGACATAGCCATTTGAGAACAAGAGCTATGAAAAGGGTAACCACCCTAAATAATAATAATGTAGTACTTTTTCCCCAGAGCATTTGGTAAATAGATATGAAAACTGTTTTGATCACATAATTCTAGCAGCAGAATTCATCAGGCATTTAACCATTTAAAGCTACCATACATAGGACATTTAAATGCTAAAATAATAAGGTATAATTAAGTAATTTTTTTAAAAAGTGGAATTTACTACATAATCCCAGAGGGTTTTTTAAAAATATCTTAAATTTATGATATTTGCACGATATATTTTGTGGGAATTTCATTGGTTACAACATTTTCTTGACCGTGTGACTTTTGGCCAACTTTTCTGCATCTTGCTTTCCTTATTCTAAATAAGGCAATACATGTAAAGAAACTTGGTAAACAGTAACGTACATTATAAAAGTAGGTTGTTATTGTGTGCAAGACTGATCTGCACTCCACATAGAGAGTCTCAATAATACTTATACACATTGTACACCTAAGAACTTGTGAAAAAAATAGGGTCGGCATTTCTGAACAGAATAAATAAAAAGTGCATAACTCCTTGTTTATTACATTACTCTAGGATTGATTACATTGGATTTTAATTATTTTGGAGTGCCAGTGTCTCCTCTAGGGCAGAGGTTAGATCTCTTGTGTCCCAAGAACTCTACATTTAGTAAGCCCTCCCTACAGACCAGTTAGATGTCTTCTTGGTTTTTGGTATAAACACTCCTGGGAGGAGGGGATGATTGGGTCAGCATGGATGACTCCTATTTGTTCAATATAGCACACTCAAGTAAGAACTAATAATATAACTCACCCCTTGAGAATGATTTGCATCTATAACTATTACCTGAATGGACACTTCTTAATAAGCCTTTTTAAAAATTGGGATATAATTGACATATAACATTGTGTAAGTGTAAGGTGTAAAACGTGTGAATTTAATACATTTATATATTGGAATATGATTATCACCTTAGCATTAGTGATTAGAGTCAACATTACTATATTGCATACTTCAAAGTTGCTAAGAAAATGGATTTTAAATGTTTTTACCATAAGCTTTTCGAGTATCTCATGAAAGCTATGGAATCCCTTTCTAGGGCCAGCAGGGGAGGGACATGGGACACAAACAAATAAAATTCTGACTTTAGAGGTGTTTAAGAGCTATTTAAAACCACTGGTGTCCTTTCTAAGAGGTTCATGAAACTCCAATTAAGAACTCCTAACCTAAACCTCTGGTTAAGGAAGAGAATTCAGTTTTTCTTCTAGCCCTTTTATTTATTTATTTTAAAGATTTTATTTATTTATTTATTTATTTATTTGAGAGAGAGCATTAGCTGGAATGGGGAGGGTCAGAGGGAGATGCAGACTCCTCACTGAGCAGGAGCCCAACCAAACGGAGCTCAGTCTCAGGACTCTGGGATCATGACCTGAGCTGAAGGGAGATGCTTAAATTACTGAGCCACCCAGGTGCCCCTTCTAACCATTTTATCTAATTATATCCCCTCATCCAACAATGTCATATATGTTCCTTTTATATCTTATTTTTCCCTGCAGCATTCGAGGGTTTATTTAAGTTAAGTAAAAATGGATTTTTATTGTCATATAAGTTATCAAAACAGTCTATTCACTAACATGTTCCAAGTTCCACTTTTTTGTTCCAGTATTTGGAAGGGCTACTTCACCAACTTGGCAAGTATCTATACAACTTATGTACTGATCCAAGGAAATGGGAAAATAATATATTATTACATATATATATATTATACATATACATGCATATACATGAAAATATGTATGTGAAATATGTATATGCATATATGTGAAATATATATGTAATTTCCCAAGGAAATGGGAAAATAATTATATTATTACATATAGTATGTTGCACACATACATGCATGTGTATATATACACACACACACACAATATGTATGATATTACCTGTCTTCTCTGCTTTAAGGGCAAGAATTTTTGTCTGTTTTATTCTTTATTTTATCTTTAATGCTTAGAATGTAGTGCATGGCACATAGAAGGCACTCAATATACATTTATAGAATGACTTATCAACAGAGTTATTAAGAAGAAAATGAAATTTTGTCATTATATGCTTAAGATGTCTTCAAAATTTGTGCCTGCTACATTAATATCAGTACATAGTTTTCATGGCTGCTCATGATAAAGTAAAATTCACTTTAGCCTAAGAACGTTTATCTTTATTGAATACTACTATGTACCAAGTATTATTCCAGGTGTTTTATAAAATGATCTCATTAATCCTTATAGCACCCTGCCAAGTATGTTTCAGAATCCACATTTTATAGATGGAGACTCTGAGACCAGAGGGTCTAAATAATCAAGGTCACATAATTGGTAAGTGACAGGACCAATATTTGATATCAGGCTTCTCTGTTGTTACTTGATACATTTCAATAAGACTAGAGCTATTTAAAGGATCTGGCTTCTAACTCCTCACTGTTGGGGACATACTTCTAGAAAGGAGCATAAGGTGTGATATCTGTTCTCAAGGAGCAAATAAGGATAAATGCTCCATGTAATTTATCTTCATATCACCCATGGAAGATTACAGCCATTTTTAAACTAAATAGCTTTCAGGGATAGAGGTTATTGGGCTTATGAAACAATGAGTCCATATTTAGGATGGCCTAAATAATAATTTTTAGAATAAAGGTATATTTTTGGCAAATTAAATACTTAATGTTGCTATGTTAATGGAAAAGAACCCATGGTAGATTGCATTATTGGTCTCAGCCCTTCAAAACTCTCTTTATATACATGCCCTTGGTCATGAAACTTTGTGTTTCCTCCAACTAAAGGAGCAGAAAATATCTCTCCATCCCTTGAGTTGAGATTTTCCCACAGGCCTTTGGCCAACAAAATGAGGTAGAAGTGAAAATGTTCCAGTTTGAGCTCAAACCTTGAAAGACCTCGTATGTTTCTACTTTTCATCCTCATGAAAAGTCATACCTATGAAGACCTGCTACCTTGTCATGCAGGGCCCAAATTACCAGACAGAGAGTAGACCCAAGCTCAAACTTCAGAAAGAAACCAAACTCAGCTAGATCCATGCCATGAAGTAGAGCCACCTAGGCTCTGAATCCAGCTTTGATCAACCAACACCCTTCCCAGATGTAGAGACATGTTAATAATAATGAGTAATTGTTGCTTGCCTACTATATTTCAGGGTTATTTGTTATGCAACAGTGGCTAACCACTGATGGAGAGCAGAAGTTGGCATTTCTCTTTTGGTCCTTCAGTGTCACAAAATTGAGGAACCAGAGTGATCTCTCTGTCTCTGTCTCTGTCTCTTTCTGTCTCTGTCTCTGTCTGTCTCTCTCATACAACATATATGCACATGCAGACCGAGACTGAAATCCTTCAGGCTTTTACCATGCCCTTATTTTCACATCTGCCATACAAAGGGGTCACATTTTTTGTTTGTTTGTTTTTTGTTTTAAGATTTTATTTATTTATTCATTTTCCTTTTTAAAAAATTACCAAAATTCAATTTAGTTGACGTACAGTGTATTATTAGTTTTAGGGGTAGAATTTAGTGATTCATCAGTTGCATATAACACCCAATACTCATTACATGAAGTGCCCTTCTTAATGTCTGTCACCCAATCACACCATCCCCCCACCCACCTCAGTTTGTTCCCTGTAGTTAAGAGTCTCTTATAGTTTGCCTTCCTCTCTGTTTTTATCTTATTTTATTTGTCCTTCCCTTCCCCTATGTTCATCTGTTTTGACTCCTAAATCCCACATATGAGTAAAGTCATACAGTATTTGTGTTTCTGTGACTGACTTATTTCACTTAGCATAATACCCTCTAGTTCCATCCACATGTTGCAAATGGCAAGATTTCATTTTTTTTTTTTTTGGTGACTGAGTAACATTTCATTATATACATATATATACACACATATATATGTGTGTATATATACATATATATACATGTATGTATACACACACATATATATGTGTGTGTACATATGTATGTATATATATGTGTATATATATATATATCACATACCACATCTTCTTTATGCATTCACCTGTCAATGACAATCTGGGCTCTTTCCATATTTTGGCTTTTGTGGACATTGCTTCCATAAACATTGGGGTGCATGTGCCCCTTCAAGTCACCATTTTTGTATTATTTGGATAAATACCCTGAAGTGCAATTGTTGGGTCGTAAGGTAGCTCTATTTTCAACTTTTTGAGGAACCTCCATACTGTTTTCCAGAGTGGCTCCACCAGCTTGCATTCCCACCAACAGTGTAGGAGTTTTCTTTCTCTGCACCCTCGCCAACATCTCTTCTTTCCTGACTTGTTAATTTTAGCCATCCTGATTTGTGTGAGATGGTATTTCATTGTGATTTTGATTTGTATTTCTCTGATATGATGTTAAGTATTTTTTCATGTGTTTCTTGGCCATTTGTATGTCTTCTTTGGAGAAATGTCTGTTCCTGACTTCTACCCATTTCTTAACTAGATTTTGTTTTGTTTTGTTTTGTTTTGGGTGTTGAGTTTGATATGTTCTTTATAGGTTTTGGATACTAGCCCTTTATCTGATAGACATTTGTAAATATCTTCTCTCATTCCATAGGTTGACTTTTAGTTTTGTCAGCTCTTTCCTTTGCCATGCAGAAGTCTTTTACCCTGAGGAAGTCCCAATAGTCCATTTTTACTTTTGTTTCCTTTTCCTTCAGAAGTGTGTCTAGTAAGAAGTTGCCATGGCCAACTTTGACCAAGGTCAAAGAGGTTACAGCCAATGTTCTCCCCTAGGATTTTGATGGATTCCTGTCTTAAATTTTAGGTCTTTCATTCATTTTGAATTTGTTTTTGTGTATGGTATAAGAAAGTGGTTCAGTTTCATTCTTCTGCTTGTGGCTGTCCACTTTTCCCAACAGTGCTCGCTGAGAGACTGTCTTTTTTCCATTGGATATTCTTTCCTGCTTTGTCAAAGTTTTGTTGACATGTATGTATGTATGTATGTATTTAGAGAGAGAGAAAGAGCAGGAGCACAGGGAGGAACATAGTTGGAGGGAGAGAAAAGAAACAGAGTCTTGAACAGATTCTGTGTGCAACACAGAGCCCAATGCGGGGCCTGCAATGACCCTGAGATACATTACCTGAGCCAAAAACAAAAGTTGGCTGCTTAACTGACTGAGACACCCAGGTGCTCCACAACAGGTCAAGTTTTAAGAACAGACTTTCAATATACTTGTTCAATATACGTGTATGGCAGTGAACTGAATGAAATATATACCTGACAGAAAAATATGTGCAATTATAGTTACTGCACATAGCCATAACCAGCTATGGATAGAAAGGATTAGAAGCAGATTAAGTAATTTTAAATATATAGTTTAAAATACCACTGACAAAAAATACTGAAGGAGGGGCGCCTGGGTAGCTCAGTCTTTAAGTGTCTGCCTTCGGCTCAGGTCATGATCCCAGCATCCTGGGCTTAAGCCCCCACATCAGGCTCCCTGCTTGGCAAGAAGCCTGCTTCTCCATCTCCTGCTTCCCCTGCTTATATTCCCTCTCTTACTGTCTTTCTCTCTCTCTGTCAAATAAATAAATAAAATCTGTTTTAAAAAATACTGAAGGAAAAATGATGCAAGACAGAACTAATGAACATCTCAGAAATCTCTGATTTTATTATGAAGAACAGAACACAAGTAACATGATATATTGGGGAGAGGATCTTTATTAATTTATCCTGGTGACTTTCAGAGGCCATGAAATAGTCCAGTAAGAAACCATGGGACATTAAAGTTAGAACTTGCAGTGCAGACTCTAATAAAGCTTTTCATATAATTACATACATGCACACACATTCAGAGGACTGATGAATTTCCCCTTGAAGATTTATTTCAGTAAAAGTTGATATTTATTGTCAGGTAAGTTATCAAAGCAGTTTATAACATGTTCCAAAGTGTGTTTTATCTGTTCCATTATTTGAAAGACCTATTTCATCAAAGTGTGGTACGTAGCCAAGGAAATCATGTTCAGAGGAGAGGGGTAATAGATCATCTTGGAATAAAAGCAAGTTAAGAATATAGCACTGGACAGAGATGCTAGCTTCTAGGTGAAAACCTAGGAGGTTAATCATTAACTTCTAGATCATGAGAAGGGTATCCTAGGTGTATATATGTATATTTTTAAATAATAAGCAACTTTTATTTTTTTTAATTTTTAGGTTAAATACTTTAGTATTTATTTATTTTGTTTATTTGTTTTTTATTATGCTCAACTAGCCAATATACAGTACATCACTAGTGGCTGGTGTAGTGTTCAACGATTCATTAGTTGCGTACAACACCCAGAGCTCATCACCACACGTGCCCTCCTTAATAGCCATCATCTGGTGACCCCATAACCCCATCTTTCTCCCTTCTGTAACTCTCAGTTCAGTTCTCAGAGTCCAGACTGTGTATATATCTTATGATGGTTTTGAAGACATGGAGGAATATCCCATCTTGGATGTTCATTTACAACAGTTGCTAAGAGAGTTGTCAACTGTTCAGTGATGTTTTGAAGAACCACCTTTAAAGATTTTTCTTTCTTTCTTTCTTTTTTTTTTTTTTTTTTTGAGAGAGAGAGAGAGAGAATGGAAGGGAGGAGAGAGAGAATCTGAAGCAGGCTCCACACAGAGCTCAGAGCCAGACTCAGGGCTCGATCCCACAACCACAAGATCATGACCTGAGGCAAAACCAAGAGTCAGATGCTTAAACAACTGAGCCACTCAGGTACCCCAAGAACCACCTTTCGAGAAGCCTGCATTTTGACTCAGATATTCTCAGATATTCTTTAGCTCAGGTCATATTTAGGCTGCATTTGATAACTCTCTTTTTTTTTTTCACAGTAGATGGAAATAAAGTACAAAAACAGTGTGTAATTTCCAATTCTGTCTTGGTCATGTATTGGTTAATGTGGACTTTGGATAATCATTAAGTTTTCATGGCTTTAGGTAAACATTATATAATAGTAGCTGTGGTTTATTTACATGTTTTATGTATATTATTACACAGAATATTACACAATAAGGCTGTGAGGTAGATAATATTAGCCCCATTTTGGAAATGAGATGCAGAGAAGTAAGGGACTTACCTGAAGTCCATCAGCAAGGGGCTCTGAGTCGGGAATTTGAAAGCAGACTAGTTCTATCATCTGTTACTCATGAAGAGACTAGATGGTTTGTAGGAAAACACCAGGTCTGCAATTGTCAAAAAGAGGCTTGTAGAAAACCATTATATGTAGGAATAAAAGGTACTTGTTTTGTTCAACTAAACTACCCAAAAGCCTGCAGCAGAATCAAGGTAGACCTATCAAGGTAAAAGGCCTATCAAAGACTTCTAGATATGGTAAAAACAAGATCATATTCATAAGTAAAATGTTTTAGATTGAAATGCTAGCCATAAAGGGATAAAAAACCAAATTATTTTGAAGATTAAGAAGAGGGAGAGATCATATTTGACGGACAGAGAATCAGGAAAATCTTAAAAAGGAGGGCCCTTTTCAGAGAACACCTTGGAGAATAAAGAGGACTGAAGCAATTATTGCTACTGGTGGTTGTTAAGAGAGAGAGTGATGAAAAAAATCTCTTAGAGAAGGAATAGTTTAAGCAAAATGTAGGACATGAGAAAAGACACTGCATATTTTAAAAGTAGAAAGTCTTTCCATTTTATCAGTGCTTAGAAAATGCATAGCATTCTGTTTGTGAAATGAAGCTGGAATGTGGGTTGTTATCATTTCACTTAGGACTTTAAATGGCATTTTTAGCAATTTAGGTTATTTGTTAGTCTAGTGGTTCTCATACTTGGGTGAGCATCAGAATCGTCTCCAGAGCTTATAGAAACATACATTGCTGGGTCCCACCCCTGAGTTTCTGACTGAGTAGAGTTAGAGTAGAAATCTAAGAATTTGCATTTTTTTAAAGATTTTATTTATTTATTTGACAGAGGGAGAGAGAGAGAGAGAGAGAGAGAGTAAGTATAAGTAGGCAGAGAGGCAGGCAAAGGGAGAAAGAGAAGCAGGTTCTCTGCTCAGCAGAGACCCCGATGGGGGCTCGATCCCAGGACCCTGAGATCATGACCTGAGCTGAAGGCAGAAGCTTAACCCACTGAGCCACCCAGATGCCCCAAGAATTTGCATTTCTATTAAGCTCCCAGATGATGCTGATGCTACTGATCTTGGAACAACAGTTTGAGAACCACTGCAATAAGCAACAGTAATCCAGAAAAGCTTTGAGTAAGGGAATAGCTAGATCAGGGAGATGCTTTACCAAAGTCAATATTTTTGTAGGATAGAATGTACCAAGAAAGGTTACTTTAGCTAATCAATGGACATAAAGTTTCAATTATGCAATATACATAAACTCTAGAGATCTGTGCATTGCTCCTTAGTTAACAATACTTTATTTTACACTTAAATTTTTGTTGAGAGGTTAGCCTCCTGTTAGGCATTCTTTACATAATAAGATACAATTTATAAAAGTAAAGAGAGGTTACTGTAGTTTAAGAGGCTATTACAATAGTACAGGAAGTAGTTGATTGGGATTTTAACAATATCAATGGAGAGGAAAATAAAATACTCAGAGTTTTCCAACTTTATCCCCATCTATCTTTATTTCAATCCTTCTCTACATCCCTGTGTGAATCTTAGAAGTGAAAAACTAATGTACTTCTAAGAAAGTAAACTATAAAAAACAAATGTGAAGCATTTTGTGCAGGGCACTTTAAAGAAATATGCATGGCCACAGTAACCTTGGCTATAATAAAACTTAAGGCATTAAATTGTCTAAAGAGAGAAGGTACACGGGAAAGAATACTGTTGGTTAGCAGTCAGGGAGCTCAAAAACAGGAGAGGCACAGAGTCAAAGCTGGCACAACTTCCCAAGGTCTGACCAGGGACAATTCCTGGTTTCCTGTCAGATATCTCTCCAAAATGGATATGGATATATGTTCTCTGTAAGCTACATTTTTTTCATCATTTTCAATGAATACATTAACATTCAGAGTTAAGATTTGATCTCTTGGTGTTAACTATACTAAAAAAGATTAAATGTATCTCTTGAAGGGCAAGATCACCTGGGGGCACTCAGTTAAACATCTACCTTTGGCTCAGGTCATAATCCCAGGGTCCTGGGATGGAACCCCATGTCAGGTTCCCTGCTCAGTAGGGAGTCTGCTTCTCCTTCTTCCTCTCCTTTTGCCCCTCAACCTCCAGTCTTGTTCTCTCCCTATGTCTTAAATAAATAAAATAAAATCTTAAAAAAAATAAAATAAATTTATCTCATGAGACAAGGCCACAGTGAAAAGATCAGAAGAGAAAACCAAGCCAGTAACAGAGAAAGGCATGAGGTCTTTTGAGAGGAATCAAGTGACCCGCTACACACCCTGAACAAGTTGTGTGTGATCAAATGTAAGCGACTGTTAGAACTGGGGACTTAAGATGTTACGTTAGATTTTGGATTTGCGAACCTTGCATTACCTAATTTGTATGCACAGGCAAATTCTTGCCATTCATTGTTTGTGATTGGGTTAACAAAATTCAACCCAGAGAAGATTAATTTAGTGATATTAAGTAACATCGCAAAGTAAAAAGGAAGATGGAATTAGACTAGATGGGAAAATCAATGCCAGGAACATAGCATATTAAATTCAGTTCTCATTTGTTTGCCTTTTTCAGAGGAAGTTGGGAAGAAGTAGAACTGTCTGTCCTGTGCCATCTAATAAAATCTTACCATATTGCTACTTTTGAATTTGTTTAGCATACCAATTTGCTCAATGAATTCAGAATTTAGAGAGAAGTGCAAACTGTCTGTCCTCTGGTCTGAGAGTTACAATGTAACAAGGACCTGCTCTCTAGAGAAGCAAATCAAGAAGCAAGCAGCCCATCCCAAGCTGGATTTTGTGAGATCAGCAGAATGAAATGTGTAGGAAGAGGTCAGGGACTGCATAAATCCTGGGATTAGATTTTAAAGTGAATACAACTCAGCACCCAGCCGTGAAAGAGACAGGGGAGTTGGTAGTTATGGTGATACTCTGAATCTTTTGCCAAATGTTGGGAGAGTGAAAAAAGAACAGGGAAATGTAATCCTGTTGTGTCTATCCTGAGAGTCTGAGAATATAAATCATTTGAAACTTACTCTGGTGAAATGCAATCTAAAGCCCTAATCACCTGAAATTCCTGTCACTAGGTTCAAGGGGAAACTTAGCTGTCAGTATCTCCAAAAAACTCCATTCTAAGTGCTTAGATTGTTTCTTTAAAAAGACTAGAAACCAAGGAAAGACCAAAATCTCTCTCAGGTTTTCCTCTAAAAGAATAAGCATTCACAGGTGGCCAAGAAATCTTGGTTAGCTCAGCAAAATATTTAATGCATAATTTTGTATCAGATACTGGGCTAGATACTAGACATATTGTGGTAAATTATTTCTAAGTACAGAGGGAGATAAAATATTAGATACATAAATGTTAAGTACTCACAGTTGTGAAAAGTGACATTCAAAAATTTTTTGATAAAAATGTAAGAGCAACACAGTCTAGTTTCGGAAGCTTAGAAAACCTTCTGTGAGGAGCAACTGCAAGTTTCTCCTTGAAGGATGGGCAGTGATCAGCTAGGGAAATGTATCTGTAAAGAGCATTCTGGGTGAGGCGACATCATACATCAGGGCTCTAAAGTAGAAAGCAACTTGATATATCCAAGGAACTGAAAGAAAGTAGCTGTAGTTACAAATACAGTAGAAGTGACGTGAAAGAAGGGATGCAGAGAAGGATGCAATTTGTAAGGAGCCGAGGAGCAAATAAAGACGAAGTGTGTGTATGTATGTGTGTGTGTTGGAGTACTTAGAGAAAGGGAGGTAGAAACTTTATATATATACATATATATATAAATATTCAGAGTTATATAATAGCTTGTAGTATTCATGTATATATACATATATGCCAAATATTTATTATTATATGCTATATTAAATATAATTAATATTTATTATTACTATTAAGATAATCTTGGTTGTTGGCCTTCTTGAATTCTCTGCAACTTATAACAGAAATAATTTTGAAACTGGTATGTCTTTGTGATATCATTTCTGATATTCACTGGGGCTGTTCACAAACACTAGTATTTCGCTCCAATGCTACGTAGGATTGCACCTGCCTGGACCCTTGAAGTTAGGGGGACATCATGACTTGCTTCGACCTATACCATAGGAGCGGGACTATGAGTGTCACTTGTGAAGATTCATGAAGAGCCACTGTGCAGTCCACCACGTCCTCTTGCCCTGCTGCACCAATCATGAAAGCTTGTATTGATATGGGTCCTCCATCAGCCAGGCCTGCACCTATAGCAATTAAGATAAACAGAATCCTTGGCTTGAGCTCCAGCAGAATTTTATGATTATTATACCAACAGAGTTTTTGATCACCAAATGCTGATTAGGTTTTATGATTATTTTATTCTCCTGTAATGTAACATAGACATTTGGAAAATTCTTATCCCTGCATAATTGGCTTTCAAAGGAAAATTAAAAAAAAAAAATGGAAGGAATGCCAAGAATGGCAAAGTTAGTAATAAGTAAGGCATGGCCTTCTCTTGTAGATGACAGAACCCAGCTGCTCCTCCTAATTCAAAAGACAGAAATTCTCATGCCCTGCCTGTATACTCTAGGGCAATGGTTTGCAAAACGGACGTGGTGAAGCATTGGTGTGTTGCAGTCATGTGCAAGCTAAATCATCAATAATTTATTGTGAATAATAGAATAGTGATGTTTGTAAATCATTGACTTCAAATAATTAGAATGAATTCAAAATCATTCCTTTTAACTTGTATTCTATCATACTTCTCTGAATTGGGAATGAAGAGTATATGGGAATGTCTGAAGCCACATCCATGTATCACCCACCAAGTCAGGTTCCCTGGAGAACAACTAAGATTCTAGTTAGATGTATAACCATGAACAGGCTGCTTATTCCCTCTGAATCTGTTTCCTCATTTACTAAATAGTGATAACCCTACCAGCTTACTTTCCAACAAGGGAAGCTCAGTGAAGATACAGGATAATAGATACAGTAGTTACATATAAACAGGAAAGCTCTATACATATGGCAGTTATTGTTGTGAAATAAGTAAATAACTTGTACTAAGTAAAATCAGGAGATAGAAATCAAAGTACAAATGTGCCTTCAAACTTTTCTAGTTGTGAATATAAGGTGTACACAGGTTAAGAGATGTCTCATAAACTGAGACAGTCTGCTAGTAAATGCTAGGCTACTATAGCCTCTCCAGAATTCCAAAGCAGAGCAGGGAATAGTATTGTAAGGGCCCAGGAAAAGTTTCACCAAGGAATAAAGATTGGAAGTGGGCCTTGACTGCTATGGAGGATTCAGAAATGTGGTCAGGTGGGAGCATGACATCATGAAATGTCTGGAATGGCATCCGCATCCTCACTCTTGTCTGCACTGGCCCTGTTGATATCCAGCTTCCAATATCTTACAGAACAATACTCTCAAATTGATGGTGTAATTATTGCAGTCTTAATGCAAAAGTTAGGAACACCAATTGTGGCCACAAGGGATCATATTTGTTGAGTACCAGAAGTAAGGCAGAAAAGGATACAAATTATGAGAGATAGGGCAAAATAGAAATGACATTTACTGAGTGCCAATTCAGGGCCAAGCACTAGTAGACATTTTGCATGTATATCATCTAATTACCAGACCAAAAAAAAAAAAAAAAACCCAGAAATACCCAGTAGTGCAATTGCAGGGTCATAGGGAAGCTCTATTTTTAATTTCTCAAGGAATCTCCACACTGTTTCCAAAGTGGCTGCACCAACTTGCATTCCCACCAACAGTGTAAGAGGGTTCCCCTTTCTCCACATCCTCCCCAACACTTGTTGTTTACTGTCTTGTTTAATTTTGGTCATTCTAACTGGTGTAAGGTGGTATCTCAGTGTGGTTTTGATTTGGATCTCCTTGATGGCTGATGATGATGAACATTTTTTCATGTGTCTGTTAGCCATTTGTATATCTTCTTTGGAGAAGTGTCTTCTCATGTCTTCTGCCCATTTTTTTGACATGATTATCTGTTTTGTGTGTATTGAGTTTGTGTTTGTGTGTGTGTGTGTGTGTGTGTGTGTGTGTGTGTGTGAGAGAGAGAGAGAGAGAGAGAGAGAGAGAGAGAGAGAGCACATCAAGGGGAGCAGCAGGCAAGAACTTAGGATCATTATCTGAACCCAAGGCAGTCACTTAACTGACTGAGCCACCCAGGAGTCCCTTGGGACTTCTTTATGATGGATAGGCAGCATTTCTCCTGTTTTATTAGATGAGTATGTGAGGTTTTAAAAAATGCTCAGTTATATTGAACAATTAAATAATTGAACAAGCATGATGCTAACAGTTTCATAGGCATTTGAAACTTAATTTTTTAGAAGATTTTATTTATTTGAGATAGAGCAAGCAAGAGAGCAGGATCAGGGGAGCAGAAGGAGAAGGAAAAGCAGACTCCCTCCCTGCTGAGCAGGGAGCCTGAGGTGGGGCTCCCAGGATCCCAGGATCATGACCTGAACTGAAGGCAGACGCTTAACTGACTGAGCCACCCAGGCGCCACTAAACTTAACTTTTATGGCAACCATATAGTTATTTCTGCTTAACATGCCCATTTTACAAATAAGAAAACACAGAGCTTAAAAAAGTTAAAGCCCCAAATATACCACTAGAAAATAGAGGGGCTAGGATTCAAACCTGGTTCTGACTCTAAATTCTAGCTCTTCTAAATGACGCTAGATTTCATATATGATACATATATAGGGACCTGAGAAAGGGAATCCCCATGATTCAATGCAAGCAGCAGCCCTGCATCAATTCATGATTATAAACTCAATTGACCATCTAGGCAGACATCCATGTAAATTCATTTTCAAACCTCCTGACCTGCCCACAATCAATAAAAGTAAATTTGAAAATCTTTTTCATCTCATCATGTGATCCAAATTAAATGATTCACCTGTCTGTCTCTAGCTAAGCTTGTAAAGATGAGTAGAAATCAGGATTTCAATAAAAGTCGGGGTCTTTCCCTTCTCCATCCTTTAACTGTTGCCAAGGCTAAGGGTCCAGTCTTGCTGGGGACACTGAACCTTCTATAAACCACTTTGAATGTATTCACAAAGAGTAGCATTGCTTAGAAAGGCTAAAGCTTGGGCCACGCTAGTCCACAGATTTTCTGTCGACAGATTTTAAGTAATTATAGCAGGTAAGCTGTCTCGCTCCATTACAGAATTTAATAGTGAGCAAATAAATATTTTTATAGCTTTGGTGTTACTTTTGATGTGGAAACCCAAATCCACAAAAATCTTTGGGTTCCATATGCTAAGTGCTGTCAAAGCGAAGAAAAATTGTCAGTCTCTTTGGAGTTCCAACTGTCACTTACACGGTAGCCTATAAAGTGGGGTATGTGCCACTTGAATTCAACTTTAGTGGATATTCCTCTCATTTTAAATGGCAAATGAATACAAATGACAGTAATGACATGGCCATTAGTGCTGATCTCCAGATTAACGAATCAGTTTCACATCTGTTAGGATTTTTTGAATAGTCAACTTGAATCCTTTTAATGGTTACTTAATTAAAGGGAATTAGAACTTTAGCAATATGGCAATTTAATTTTAAAAAAATGGGAGAGAAGTGTCACAGCTACATCTTTCATTCATTTTAATTTGAGAAAATGTATTATCTTCTCAGAGAGTATCAAAGAGAAGCTGAAAAGCATTTTTCCCAAAAGAAAAGTGGGTTATAATAATATGAATCACAAAGTTGCCTCATATTCAGTTGTCATTTAGTCAATGTTATTAACTTGGTTTTATAATAGCTTAAGGAGGTAGAGTCTCATAGAGTAATTCAATCAGTAAGAGCAGGTTCTTTAACCCCTGTTACAGCAAATCTCTTCTATTGATTTTTAGGGCATGTGGCAAATGAGGAGAAATGCAAAGCAATTATAATTCTATATGGAATATCAGACCTTACCAGAAGTTGGAGCTGGGAGCTCATGTTTGTGCATTCATTGCTATATGAGCGCTAGTCTATCCATTTCAAGAATTATTAGGGTATATAAGATACTATTTCTGAATGTTACCCATAATTTTGAACCCATATCTTTTCATTTCTTGGAGAACAATATATGTTATAGGTCCAGTTTCCAGGCTGCATGGGCATTCCTTAATGTTATGCATTTGAGGATACTCACTGGGTCAAGGGCTCAAAACATTTGCTACTGTCTTTGTTTAAAAATGTTTGAAGGTACATCAGATTTTTTTTTTCAAATACCAAAAACCCAAGGATAGAAAATGCCAATTTTTCAAGATGCTAGCCTGTTTTTTTGGATGAGAGTTACTTTTATATCACCAACAAAAATAATATCTACCTTTTCTACTTCTAACCACATTTATGCCTTTTTTTTTTTAATCTGGTTAGTGATTCAGTACTTTTGAAGGGAAGTAGGAAAATCATTCCTTGGAGTTGAGAGACAATGATGGACAGAAAGAAATAGGATTACAAAGGTCTTGGGGCTAAGAGACAATGAAAGAAAGAAATGAACAAGGAACAAAATAACATAGATCTGGGATATTCTGGGACTCTCCTTTCAAATCCTGTGTATCTTACTTAAAAACAAATCTGCGACTAATTTCATTTAAATTTATTTAAATATTTGATATTAAACTTCTTGCCTAAGATGAAACCATGCTCTGTTGTGTTTGAAGGAAAACAGGGAGACTGGGATACCTAAAGGAGCAGGTGAGTAAAGGATGTGGAGATGAAGTTGGGAAGGAAGCCAGCGACCCGGTAATAGTAGGACCAAGCCTACTGAACTATACATTTCTTTAAATCCTAACACAAACTCACTGGGGGCTTTAAGAAAGTGGGTGACATGGTTTAATGTTTAATAATCTAAAATTTTATTATATATTATATGTTTTATATTATAATATTGAAATACACACAAAAGAGGAGAGAACATTCATATACCCATCAGTAATTATTAAGAAGTTGCCATGCTTACAATTCTATCTACCCATCTCATTTTTGGTGCTATTTTATTTATTTATTTATTTCTGAAATAAATATAAATCCCAGATCTCATATTATATCACTTCTTCTTGCTGAGTGTGTAGCTCTAAAAGCTATTATTCCACTTAACCAAGTTAGTGTTTCTTTGGTATATGTTCTATTCAGTTTAGATTTAACTTTTTTAAAAAAAATACGATCTCCTCTAGCTACCACATTGGACAAATCCATTACATGCACTACATTTGATTATTATCTCCCTTTAATCCCCTTTAATTTGGAGCGGTGCCTCTCTCTCCTTCCACCAACCTACTTTCACCATGCTATCGATGTGCTGAATGTATATGGTCTTTTTGCTATAGAGGAAGGACTTGTCTGCTAGCTTCATTGTGATGTCACTTGTTTCTTCTCTCTCTCTCTCTCTTTTCTTTTTTCTTCCTTTTTAAAATTTTTGTAAACTAGAAGTTAGTTGAAAAGTCTTGATTGGATTTTTTCCAAATGAATGAGGCTGTGTACTTTAGATTGCCTCCCAGCATGGGGTACAAAGTGTCAGGTCAGCTGACAATTAGCGAGGTTAAGATTGATTTCTGTGTTCCAGTGGTGACAGCCTTATCTCTTCATTGTGTAATTCTCTATTAGCATTTCCCTTTAATCCCCTTTAATTTGGAGCATCTGATCATCTATTGATAATTTTTGCCTAAATCAATTATTTCATTAGGGTGTGCTAAATGAGAGTTTTCTAATTCTGCCAACCTTTCCATGTTTATTAGCTAGAATTTTGTACAAAAGAATTTTCTCTAAATATCAGGTGCTATTGTTCCTTTTAAATACATTTTCTACAGAAAAGACAAGATATATGTTGAAGATTTTTTCTTTAAATGACCGTTTTCAGTGGAAGGACCTCATATTCTACTTACTAGCAATGTTATCTCTTTCTTCATATCTTTCTTTCAAATATTTATATATATATATATCAATTATATGTATATGGATATATAGAGATTAACTATAGATTATATATGGGTAATATGTAGATTTTATATGTTCAATATGCTTTAGTATGTTATGATAATTATTGGTTTGTGATGCTGAAATTTTCTCATTTTTGTCCAAAGCAAATCCCTTTAGTTAGGATATATACTTCTGTCCTTTTAATATAACCTTGTTCTTCCTTGAAATCTTGTTTGCTTTCTGGCACAATAAAATGCTTCTTCTCATTTCCTGTATTTCCTATCCCATCCTGGGTTAGCCGATCCTCCCAAAAAACTGAGTTCCTTTTAGTGAGGAATGACAGAAACCACTCTCCAAGCAGTAGATATACTCATTTCTGAGTTCATTATTGAATAGCTGGAAATAGGGAAAAAGTATTTTGAGAAAAATAATTAGAATTCATATGGTATACCTAAATGAAATGTAAAATAGTTGAATTTTATCTGTTTTATTCTTAAAATTCCTCTTAACTAAGAAATACTGGTTCCAAATTATTTTAAATAATGATTTACTTTTCTTTATCATTCAATGTATAAAAGTTTGAAAGCAGCAATACTAATATAGCTACTTAAAAGAAGACTACTAAGTGAAGTTTAAGATTTCTTCCCAGCAAAGGAAACAGTTAACAAAACCAAAAGACATCTGACAGACAGAAGAAGATATTTGCAAAGGACATATCAGATGAAGGGCTAGTATCCAAAATCTATAAAGAGCTTAGCAAACTCAATACCCAAAGAACAAATAATCCAATCAAGAAATGGGCAGAGGACATGAACAGACATTTCTGCAAAGAAGACATTCAGATGGCCAACAGACACATGAAAAAGTGCTCCACATCACTCGGCATCAGGGAAATACAAATCAAAACCACAATGAGATACCACCTCACACCAGTCAGAATGGCTAAAATGAATAAGTCAGGAAATGACAGATGCTGGCGAGGATGCAGAGAAAGGGAAACCCTCCTATACTGTTGGTGGGAATGCAAGCTGGTGCAACTACTCTGGAAAACAGCATGAAGTTCCTCAAAAAATTGAAAATAGAGCTACCTTATGACCCAGCAATTGCACTACTGGGTATTTACCCTAAAGATACAAACGTAGTGATCCGAAGGGGCACGTGTACCCGAATGTTTATAGCAGCAATGTCCACAATAGCCAAAAGACATCTAGGAAAGAACCTAGATGTCCATCACAGATGAATGGATAGAGAAGGGTGGTATATATATGTGTGTATATATATACACCTATACACACACACACACACACACATATTGCAGCCATCAAAAGAAAGCCATATATTTATATTTATATATATGAAGCCATAATATATATATATAGCCTATGTATTATAGGCTATATATATATATTACTATATATATATATATATATATATATATATATAT